>KK114940.1:40258-63732 GCA_000611955.2 Stegodyphus mimosarum
AACCAGCCTATCTAGGACCATATTTAGTTAAGAAACGTTTCGAGAAATTTTTCGATGTGGAAGTTTCAGGTAAAATTAAAAGGATATCGATAGATAGACTGAAACCATGTTTCAGCCTCAAGATTGAAATAACAGCAAATCTCCAGACACACGAAGCTGATAACTCCAAAATCTCACCTCCACTTCCTAGAGACAATGATTCTTCCAAAGATATTCATCCTAGGTACACAAAAGCTGGACGAAGGGTGAGATTTCCTGCATACCTGAAGGATTACAAGGTATAACGCTGTCACTGGCAAGGGGGTGTGTGGCGACATCATTCGCGTTGATGAAGCGCCATCAGCGAAACTTCTCTCATGCGTTTTTCTTTTCACCAGAGTGGCAACAGTAAGCCTTCAATAAGAAAAAGAACATTGACTGATATTCTGTCTGTATTATTCCATATCCAAAAAATGTAAATAAATATTAATCTTCTTGGAGTCAGAACGACGTTTAAAGTTTCCTATGTTCCAAACTTCCACAAACATTATTTAAATTTTACCTTCTAAAATTATTTAAAATAGTGCGACTACATTGTGCAACGAGCATAATATATTTATTTTTGCTAGTAAAAGGAAGTCTTAATTTACCACATTTTTGTTTCATAATTTATTAATTTACCTCTCTCTCTCTCTTCCTTTTAACTTATATCGGCTATATTGACATCATTTTTACTTCAATTAATTTAATATCTTTCTCATTTTGATTTGCCTACTATGTAGTTCTCTGTAATACACCATATTAACATTAAATTTCCTTTTCGTACAAACATTGAATTTCCTTTTTGTATTATTTTCTGTTTTCACTCATTTTACTTATGTTATCTATTTTTTATTCTGTCCTAGGCACTAAAAAACCTTCTATTTTTTATTTTTTATATATTTATTTATTTATTTTTTCCCTGGCCAATTTTTAGGCTTATAATCTTTCTGTTTTATTTTAATCTCTTTTTCACTCAAAATAATTTCTAAAATTATCTTTGCTCCTTCTTTATGCATTATTATTGCATTATAATAAATATATATATATATATGAATTTTATTTATTTTTAAAATTTTTTAATTATTTTATTTTTCATCCACTATTTTTAGTATGTATTATACACTGGTGTGCAAAAATTAAGGACGAAGTCGAAAAATTAGCATATCAGCTGAACGAAGAGGCAGAGCTGACAGAAAGACCAATCAGGAGATTAAGTAAGGTCATGTACGGTAGCGCCTGCGCAGATATGCAGGTAGGCGTAATGGGGGAGTGTCTGAGTAGTATAAAGCATGCTGTCTGTGTAAGATCAGTATTTCTGGCAAAGAGATTGACACCGTATAGCAGTTAAAATCACACCGAGTTGCTGCCTCAGCGAGAAATGGCAAATGATCTATCTGTTAGACGACATCTGGATGCTTTTACCCGAGGTCGAATCATTGGGAAGTTGGAGAAAGGCCGCAGTGTGACAAGTGTGGCTGCAGAGTTCGGAATTGCTCACAGCATCGTTTCACGACTTCGCAGACAATTTCAAACTACAGAAACAGCTATCCGGGGGTTTAGTAGTGGTCGTCCACGAGGTACCACACCCGCAGATGACCGGTATATTGCCTTACAGACCAGAAGAAACAGGCGGCAGACAGCGGGAGAAATCGCTAGACACACGACACAGGCGACTGGACGACCGATATCGCGTTTTACCGTGGCCAGGAGACTGCAGGGTGGTGGTCTGTTTGCACGACGCCCTGTACGTTGTGTACCTCTAACGCCTGCCCATCGGAGAAGGCGTTCTCTGTGGTATCGGGAACACTGGAATTGGAGAGACAATGAATGGGCACGAGTAATCTTTACAGATGAGAGCAGATTTAGTCTGAGTTGCGATTCTAGACACATACACATCTGGACAGAGCGGGGAACACGCAATAACCCCTTCAACATCATCAAAAGGGACTGTTTTGGAGGTCGCGGAGTTCTCGTTCGAGCAGACATAATGCTTGGTAGCCGGACCGACCTTCATATCTCCCAAGGAGGTTCGTCACCTGGGACTGCTATTGTAACGAGGTTCTTCTTCCTTACATGCGTCTTTTCACAAGGGCTATGGGTCCTCAGTTCCTCTTCATGGACGACAACGCTCCACCTCATCCCACAGTTACTGTCGAAGAGCTGTTGGAGAGTGAAGATATTGAACACATGGATTGGTCGGCAAGGTCTCTGGATCTAAATCCCGTGAAGCATGTACGGAACTTACTAGGGAGACCCGTGGCAGCACGTAACTTATCGCCAGTAACGATTCCGAAACTGCGATTGGTGATACAAGAGGAACGAACAGCAGTGTCTCAAGAGCTCATTAACAACCACATATCCAGCATACACAAATGATGTGAAACCTGCCTAGCAGTCAGGGGAGATTATATCCCCTATTAAAGACCGGATGTTTCTTGCTGGACACCCATCACAGGGATGTTTCGGCCTTTAGTCGCATTTGCGCTCCATGCTACTTTTTCAATAAAGCTTCTTTTTATCCCTCTGATTTGTCTTTTAGTAAGTGTTGCTTACATTACTCATGTCCTTACGTATTTTGGATCTTACGGTATTAAATGTGTTGATTTGGAAAGCTTTTGTACAAAGTTATATTGAAAAAACCGTCTCGTCCTTAATTTTTGCACACCAGTGAATACTTTGCCTAATCGCTTTTTATTTATTTATTTATTTGTTTATTTTTAAATGAAAAAACTCTTTTTTTATTTTTATTTTATTTGTACTTTACTTATTCTATTACCATCTTTCTGATATGTTGTATTTTTTGTACACTTCTTCGTCTCATTCTGTTTTTGCCTTTTTTCTCTTTGTCTACCTTTGTGCTGCTAAGCTAGGTATGACTATTTGTCTGGCTGTCGGGGGTAGACTGCATTTTGCAAATTTAATTTGTGCAGTATAGAAACAGCCTTATAGTGATGCTACCCTCCTGATGAAATCATCACTATTCCCCCCTTTTTTTAATTTCATTTTGTTCACTTTTAAGGGAAAAAAATCGCCAGCCGTGGCGAAAGTACGCCAAAGTCTAGGTTCAGTTTCATTTCATGCCCAAAACCCTGCAGCTCATTCCTGTGCCGCTTTTCACCCGGTTTTGAATGGCGATACTCGGTCTAGTATATAACAGGTCTTATGCCATCACGTCGCGTAACAGAAGTTCACGCCCACAATCTGATGTCACCAAAAACTCTAATTTTAATTGGCTAATTACATAAGGGTACAGCGCAGGGTCTAGCTTCTCGTGCAAGACAGACAAAGCAAACAGATATCTTATTTTGCATCCGCTAAGTCTTTCTGCACCGATGGGCAAAAAATCAAGCTAAGGTGCGAAGGTATATAGAAACGGGGCCATTTGGGGATATTCTTCGCAGAACATCCTTCGTTTCGCCAACTTGGCTCTTTTAAGGATGTAGGCGACATTTTATCACGCCAACGGAAGTAAATATCATGTGAGGTATAGGAGCTAGGGAGAAAAGGAAAATATATGAGGAAAACGCGATTACGATGTGTTTGTATTTGTTCGGTAACTGATTGCTAATTTGGGTCTGTTATATTGCTAAATTAGCATTAAAAGTGAAGTAATGTGCATTTATGACGAAAACGCAGGACAATTACTTTTGGATCCGATTTCATTATGTAACACATGCCTGCTCATATGATCTATTTATGTGACACATAATTTTCTGGATGTTCTTATTTTACAACTTTTTATGCTTTGAAAACCCAAGTATTGAAACATTATGTGTATGCATGTGAAAATATTATTTCAAATATTCTCATATAACTAACTACATGATATTCTTATATTATTCAGTTCTCGTATAACTGCGATAGAAATATGCTTCTGTTATTTACTTTAAAATGCAGTATTTGATAGCCTTCCACATAGTAGTCATTCTAGAATTGGTTCTGTAATGTTATATAATGTTCAGTGAATATTCTTGTGCATTATTTTGCCTGATTATTCCTTTTCTTACAGAATATATAATCAATGTAGAGAATGTGAATTCAGTATATTTTAAAGATAGAGATAACAAAAAATAAAAGGGAGACTACATGTGCAACCAGATAAAAGTGACTATATTCTAAAGAAAGTTAATAAACTCAAAATGATGTGAAAGCATTGCCCATTCCACAAAATTTGCTCAAGTATTGCTGAGTTTTAAAGCAGTGCATTTTTTATATCTAAAATAAAATCTGTTATTAGTTGTTGATGAAAGAGTAAGAAGATTTTTATGAACAGAAATTTATGTAGCTCAGTACTGAAAGTCTGATACTTCACCGACACTGAAATAGCAATTTATATATTTTAATGAAGTTAAAAAAATGTTAATTTAAAAAACTTCGAAAATCTAACAATTTTCAGAAAATATTCTTATAAAAAATTAAGAATATACTGTTTCTTAGAAGTAATTTTTTTTACATATCAAGAGCGGCCGAACTGAGACTCGGAATTCACAATTCACTCAAGTTGTAATGGAGTAGTTTTGCTTTTGAAACAGACTTTGTGTGATAAGATGTCTTTTTAATAGTCATCAGTTTAATTTTCTGAAATCACATTGTGTGCGTAATAATTTCAAACTATGCCTTATTTGCTAATCTATGATAAGTGAAAACGAAAGGCAAATAGTTTCGTATCTGTAACTACCATGTTGATATAGTCAAATTACGAAAATCCGCCAACTCCAGAAATACACATTGCCTCTCAAAATGTAAACTTAGAGCTTCCAGAAACCACAACATGGAGAATGAAATACCAAAGAAAAATATTTATCCAAAAATGACGGCATAATTACCGAATAATAATGATTCTGTGTTAGTGGCAGAAAAAAATCTTAGCCCAGAAGAGGTTTTTAATATGGATGATGTGTTCAGATGAGCCAACACTAGCATATCAGATAACAAATGATGAAATCATTGGCTCTCTTTTGAACTCGCCACAGTAAGAAAATGATTCCAACACCGACACAGATAGTGAATTTGATAGGAGAGAGAAAATACCTTTTAATGAAGATTTGAAACATGGTGAAAAATACCTAAAATATTTAGACTAAAAGAGCTGTGCCACAGAGCAAGAAATTATGACCCTATAGAATTTACAACGAAAAAAAATTTACTCTGGAGCACCCTAAAGTTTTAAAACAAACCTCTATCAAAAACGTGTTTCAAATATATAAAAAAATGAAATATTCAATGCTTTATTAATATCCCTTATTTCTACATGTCTTTAATGCTTTAAAATATTCTTGTTATCACTAGTATAAATTAATAATATAATATAAATAAATATATACACTCTTAGACAAAAAAAATCAACGCAACGCGACACACTGAGAAGATATAAGGCAAATTGGACACAAATTGATATGCATATAGGTTTTGACGGAAAATACAAAATTTTACATTTTGGCTGCCAATGAATGAACGGTTGTCGCTATATCGCATCTGATTTGCGCAACTGGCAGGGTATTTAAGAGGAGAAATTACGATTCCAGGTCATAAATTCTTCTCGAATTTCATGCCGTATACTCTGGTAGACAGTAACTATGCCTCGCATACAAGTGCGCGAACGATATGCTCAGATGACAGAATTTGAGAGAGGTCATGTAGTTGGGCTCAAAGAGACGGTTGGTCTTACTGGCGAATAGCTAGATATTTGAGTAGGAACGATGGCAGGAATGGGTGAACCATGGCCGCACACAGCGTCAAGAAGAAAGCGGTAGACCTAGAGAAACGACAGAACATGAAGACCGAGCAATCATCAGAGTGGCACTCAAGCAGCAGATGCATCATTATCATCGATTGTATGTGCATCTAGTGCTTCAGTGACCGCAAGGACCATTCATTGACCGCTCATAGAAAGGGGGCTGAGGTCACGGCGCCCCTTGCGCCGACTACCATTGACCTCTGTACAACGTCAAGCCCGTTTGCAGTCGTGTCGGGCTCATTCGCACTAGAATGTCACTGACTGGAGTAGAATAGTCTTCAGTGATGAGTCCCGCTTTGAACTGAGCCGGGATGACCAGCGAAGGCGAGTCTGGAGACGTCCCGGACAGCGGTGTGATAACAACCTGACTGTCTTCCGGCAGACAGGCCGACAACCGGGAGTGATGGTCTGGGGTGCCATTTCATTTCATTGTAGTACACCTTTGGTTGTCATCCGTCGCAACCTTTAGCACAGCGGTACGTCGACGAAGTTCTAAGGCCCGTTGTTTTGCCCTTCATGTCACGCCACCCTGGGCTTACATTTCAGCAAGATAATACCCACACTGCACATGTTTCTACTGCTTGCCTTAGTGCTTGCCGAACATTAGCTTGGCCAGCAAGGTCGGATGTCTCGCCTATTGAGCCCGTTTTGGGCATTATGGGCAGAGCCCTCCAACCAGCTCGGAATCTTGACGATCTAATGTGCCAGTTGGACAGAATTCGGCACGATATCCCCCAGGAGGACATCCGCAACTTCTATCAATCAATGCCAAGCCGAACAACTGCTTGCATAAGGGCCTGAAGTGGACAAACCCGTTACTGACTTTTTCACTTTGTGAAGCTCTATCACTTCAATAAATCATCCAATTTTTTTCAAACTGGAATCATTTGTTTTTCTGTACATGTACAGTCGGTCACAAAAGTATTTGAACACCGGTACCCTATCAGAAAATTACAAGATCCTTGGAACGATTTTTCTGGAACCATTTTTTTTTAGTCCAAGATTGGTTATTTTTAGTCCAAAGGGGTGTTTTGCGTCGAATCACTCTGAATGTCACTTTACAAACCACAAAATATTATCACCCTGTATTATACTTGAAGAAATTAAATAATGAAGAATCTGCATAAATGCATGTATAAGACTCGCATTGTGATAAAACCATCCAATTTTGAATGACTTACTCGACATCTGGAAGCTCAAATTTGTTTTATTTCATATTTTGTCAAATAAATTTTAACGAATTTTTGTGGTTCAAGGACGACAACGCTGTCTCCAGCGCATGTATCGGAAATTCTAAAGACAATTTAAAATTATTTTGCGATATTTCTCTTGAACTGAATTTTATGGAGACATGATATTTAATATATTATATTTGAAGAAATTAAATAATGAAGAATACTCGCATTGTGATAAACCATCCAATTTTGAATGAGTTACTCTACATCTGGAAGCCCAAATTTGTTTTATTTCATATTGTGTCAAATTTTAACGAATTTTTTGCTCCAGGATAGCAAACAGAAAAAACATTTCCAGAGCGTGTATTGGAAATTCTAAAGACAATTTAAAATTCTTTTGCGATATTTCTCTTGATATGCCGTAACCATTTTTTTAGTTCAAGATTGGTTATTTTTAAAATTTTTTTATTATTATTACAATAGGGGAAAAAGCAAGTTATTGCATAGATACAAGATTTATTTTTTTACTTAACATAGTTCGGATATAATTTCAGATATAGAATTCCATAACATTTCTGTCTCATTTGAAGTTAATTGATATAAACTATCTTTCACTAATAAATAGTCCGTTACACTTTCCAAGTCCATAAAATCATCCTCCACAGAAGGCGTTTCTTGGTTCATCAAAGGAAGTCGGTAACTCTTCCGTTTCTTGATGGGTAATTTATAATCATCATCATCATCCTCGATCGTGATGACTTCAATGTCTCTTTTGCGGGGACAAAGATCGTTTACTCGAAATGTTGTATAGGATGTTGGGGTTTGGAAACCCTCTTTCAACTGCTCCCAAAGAATGATGGGGCACCTGTCTACAAGAAACAGACTCTTTTGTGTTGTGAGAATGAGATAATGGGTCTTTGGGGGAACTGCATAATATTCGAAAGGTCTTAATACATACCGTTTAAATTTTTTCTCATTGAACGCTTTAAACTCCTTGGCAATTAGATTTAAATCGTCGGATTAATAATAGACGGTCGGGGAGGCTGTAGTTTGATAAATATGAACTTTCCTCGGCTGTCGTTGTCAGTCCAAACGTGAAATAACTCTTGGTGTGAAAAATATTTTCCCATCGGAAACTCATTCTTAAATCTGTATATTTCCTTCTCATTTAAATGGGTCGGCTTAGAACTTGATCCACCCGGTCCCAACAGAAGGGGTTGCAATCTTTAGTCTTTTGACTGCCCTCCAAATTCCTTTTCATATTCTGAGTGAGTAATTTCGACGATTCCTCAACATGCCTAAAGTAAACTTTGTTAGCCTGTAAATAGGGTATAAATTTGGTACCATGAGTAGCCAAAAGGACTTTTAGATTTCCAATTTCAGAGAGCGACTCCAAATCACGAGCACTCGAAATAGCCTGGGTCGGGAAAACATCTATCAGAAACATGACTACGCTTCTAACGGAGCTGCTTCTCAGCTTTTATAGTCAGGCCGTTTTTTTTTTAAAAACAAACAAAAAAAAATCACGTGTTTCTCTCCATATATATATAAACAGCGAACCAATAGCCACTTTTATATATCATGGAGATCACCACGTGTATTCCTTTCCGATATAAAAATTATCAGATTTCGTTCTTTATCATCTAAGGAGTTGTTTATTTGAAAGCCTCAGATGTTTCGAAAGTGTGGGTTATAGTTTAGTGGGTCCCACGATATTGCAACAATATTTGAAAGGTGAAAATGTTTTAACAGCTCGTGCAATTTCTGTCTTAGATGAACGAATTTTGTTAATGGAAGGAGCTAAATATCAATCCACAATCGTTTTTTAACCCTTTCGCAAATTAATAGTACAAGGGCGAGTCAAATGAAAGTGAGCCAATGCGAATATATGACAAACAGAGTACTTTATTTAAAGGTAGTCTCCATGAACATTGAGACATTTATCCCATTGACAAATGAGCCACGTGATCACCGTCTCATAAAACTCCTTGGGCTGTCGATTAAAAAAGTCTGTAACCGACTCCTTCACGGCGTCGTCCGACACGAATCTGGTACCCTTGAGATGTTTTTTCAGTTTCCCAAAAATGTGAAAGTCGCATGGCAACAAATCTGGGCTGTATGGAGGATGTTGCAGCGTGTCCCACTTGAACTTTGCCAGTTGTGTCTTAACCACATCAGCGACGTGGGGACGAGCATTGTCGTGTAGCAAAATCACACCATTCGTCAATCTTCCAGGTCGTTTGTTCTTGATTGCGACACGCAGCCGATCCAACGTCGCACAATATCGCGAACTATTGATAGTCTCTCCACGTTTAGCAAATTCAATCAGTAATGGCCTCTGACGATAAAAAAAAGTCAATAGCACCTTTCCCGGGGAAATGACAGCCTTTGCTTCCTTCGGGGGTGGTGAATTCAAATGTTCCACTGTAAGCTTTGCCGGCGTGTTTCAGGTTCGTAGTGGTGGCACCATGATTCGTCTCCGGTTACAATTGCAGACAAGAAGTCGTCACCCTCATTGTGATACCGGATGAGATGAGTCAAAGCAGCGCCGAACCTCTCCGTCTCCTGGCGGTCGTTCAAAATCTTGAGCATCCATTGAGCACACAAAAGCCGATAACCGAGATGATCATGAATTATGGTGTGAACCGAACCGTGACTGATGTTCACACGCTCTGCCAGTTCATCGATGATTATCCTCCGTTAATCTAATCAGCTCATCAACCTGTGCAAGTGTGTCGGGGGTGATTGCAAGGTGGCTTTGGCCCGGTCTTGGATCGTCTTTGCAACTTTCACGTCCTTCTCTGAACCGTTTGCTCCAACGCTTCACAGTGGCCAATGCGATGCAATGTTCACCGTACACAGCAGTCATACGGCGACTAATTTCATGTTGGGAAACACCTTCAGCTGTCAAAAACCTGACCACACCACGCTGTTCCTCTTTTGGAGCGTCCATTATGTCACGCTACCGTCTTCAACCCAGTGTAAGAGCGCCTTAAAGAACTTTAACCTCACACTTTCGCGCCACTTTCGTAAATGAAGGCTGTCTCTGTGCTACGCGCATGCGCCGCAGATGATGGACCGGACCATTCTTGCTGAGGAGGGGTTGCCTCACTTTCATTTGACTCGCCCTTGTATAATGGATCATCTTAAGAAGAAAAAGGATATAGAATTTAGCGATGGGTTGAACAAAATCCTGCACGAATCCCTTATCAAGACCGATGATTATTATATTCTCAACAATGATCACCTTAACTCTTCTATAAATTATGAAAAAATTGTTGAACAAGAAAAGATTAAATGGTTGAAAAACTATACCATAGTTCCATTAAAAGAGAAAGTTCCATTAAAAGAGCCTACAATTTTTGTAGAGAAAGGTGCTCAAATAGATCCTATGGTATTTACTATTTTCATTGGAGAAACCACGTAAAGTTGTCAAAAAGATTTTAAAAAACATATTAAAAAAAACTTTTTGTTCATTTTATAATGTCTTTAGACATTATAAAATTAACTTTTCCTTTTGCCAAGAATGGAATACAATTTTAAAAATCCAGTTTTACCAATTCAATTTTACTAATCCAATTTCAAGAATTGGCAAGAATTTTGTGCTATAAGAATAGGGTCTACGTTTACATACAAATTCCTCTGTTAAATGAAAGAGTTTAAGTAATTTCTGCATCCTTTTTGGCAATACATTAAAGATTTTTTTAACAAATTACACGTTCTCACTTGCTATTAGAACCATCATTAAATCTATATTTGATTTTATCTTTTTCTTAACAAAATCATGTATATAGATTGACGTCGTTTTTGTAACTGATAATTATTATTTGCAAATTATTCTCTTACATATTCACTATACATATACATTGATCACTATACATATTTTAGTGAATATTTATAGTGACACCATGTGTGTTGTACTTCATTAGCTAATATTTATTTGTTATAGATTATACTACTTAATTTTAAGGTAGAATACTACCTATTTGATACCATTACATTATATTTTGGAATCTAGCAGCATTATCTATATTTATTGCATTGTATTATATATTATGGTCTAGCATATTTACTGTCAGATATTTCATTATTGCTACATTGTGTATATTATTACTACACGGTATTTATATTACTGTTGTATCGTAATTATATTATTGAGTAGCTGACCTGTGCGATTGATATAAATAATGTGTGATCATTATGATTTAAATTATTTATGCATGGTTAAAACAATATGTAATAATTAAATGTCATATATTTGTAAAATCATTCTATGAAACACATTTGTTAAACATAATTTTTCATAAGCTTTACATCAATAGTTTGTGTTATAAATTAGTACTTAGAAAATTTGACTGTTATTTATTGCTTTAAAAGAAATTTGGATTTTCTTTGAATGTCAAAGTTCCCATTAACACACATTATTTTTAAATAATTAAATTAAAAATATGAAAAAGAACTCAGACAATACATTCTACAAATTAAATAATTTTTAATTAAGTAATAAAAGGATTTCAAATCAATATATTTTGCAACAAATGACAGGTATATACAGTTTGGACGAAACCAATATTTGAACGGAGGATAAATTACAATATTTTCACAAGTCCAGTTATACCATTTAAGGCACAAATCAGACTGAATAAAATTATATTCTAAACCTTCTAAACAGTCGCAGCATTTCCCCCTCATGCAAACGATTGCATTTTTGAATTGCTCAATTATCAGGAAAGCATATGGTTGAAAAAACTTTCGAATAGATTCAATGTTTACTATTTTATCTCTCATAGATTGCATAGGTACAATTTCTGGAATTATACGTACTTCACCCTCTTCAATTAATTTGTCAGAAGCAGCTCGTTTGGCAACTCTTTAATCAAAAAACAATTAATTTGAATCTCAAGTTTTTCCTTATCCGTCCTGTTTTCAAATGTATCATCTCGAATATGCACAATTTAAGGTTTCTTCTTTATCTGCCCGCGGTTCAAACCAATAACAGTTTCAGTAACAATAACTAAAATTTAATTAACAAAGGAATCGCGTATAAGGAAGATAAGCAGAAACTTGTAAGATGATTAAAATTTGTAAGATCATTGAATGAAAAAAGCTGTGCGCATGCACCTGCCTTACCGCAAATCGGCGTAAAATGCTTGCACCTGGACTGATTTTGCGCATGCGCTAACGTAGATGGTACGTCGCACTATGGACATGCTATGGAATAGTTGCTGGAAGAACAAGCATATGATATAAAGCAATTTCTAAATATTATTTAATGTCAGAGGCCTAGCAATTTCTAACTATAACTTAATGTCAGAAGCCTGTAAACATAATAAATGAATGAATTTAAAGGCACTTCAGTGATATATATTTGATTTAGTTTAGAAAAAAGAAGGCTATTTATCTGAAAGTTCCTGTTATTCTTCGGATTCCAGAAGAATGTACAGCGAGGAAAATGGGACTTTTTTTTTTTTTTTTTGCCCATAAAAACTGTCACATTTGAGGGCGAGACATTGCGGAAAAAAATAGTAATAACTTTTCTAAAGAAATGAGCTTTTTTCTGAAAAACACATATAAAAATTTCAGAGCTCTGCTAAGATGCTGCCTCCATCGTTTGTAACAGCGCCCTCCTTCCCTCATCAGACAGACAGACAGACAAAGAAGACAGATGTCTTCAGAACAAATCCGAAATTTCGCGAAGTGCCTTTTACGGAAACATCCCCAAGATTAAATTTATTTCACTATCATCCCAAATTTAAAATTTATTTCACCAGAATTTAAAATTGTATTTCTCTAGAACAGAATGCTGCGCGAATTTGGTCTTATGAAGTATGAAAAATGTGTAGTACCTTTAAATAAGTAACTTCTAATTCATAAGTGCTGGCTAACCAGTTCAGAAGAATCAAACTTCATATAATCTTAATGTAACATACATGATATAATCACATATTATTAAGTAAATGTATATTCCTAAGCAGGAATTGTGAACAGAAGAACAAGAATTTCGCATGAAATGTAAGAAATTGATTTTTACGTTTTTCTGGAAATCAAGCTCTCCTTAGTTCTTATGTCCTATATTACATATATATATATATATATATAATTATATATATTAATTTTGATTGAGGATAGTCACGATTGTATTTACGGAAGGTGCTGAAAGCTAGTGTGAAGTATCCAAGGATTACTCAGGATAAAATTTCATTTAACCAGACCATTTTACGTCAGTGCAAAGCATAAACATCACCTTGTATGTAGCAAGTTATATGATGTCTAAACATAAGGTTATCTATATTGTGAAAAAACTTCATTCCTAGGAGATGTAACGAGTTATTTGAAAGGAATCAGTTTTGAAAGAGCCTATGGATACCCATATAGAAAAGACACCTTATGTATGTGATGAATGTAATCAATCATTCAGACTAAAGTGTGATTTAGGGAGGCATATGCTTATTCACACAGGAAGGAAACCTCATGTGTGTGAAGTATGTAAGAAGTCATTTAGTCGAAAGAGTAGTTTAAACGTTCATATGCTTGTTCACACAGGAGAAAAACCTCATGTGTGTGAACTGTGTAAGAAGTCATTTAGTCAAAAGAGTAGTTTAAACGTTCATATGCTTGTTCACACAGGAGAAAAACCTCATGTGTGTGAAATATGTAAGAAGTCATTTTGCCAAAAGAGTAGTTTACAAACGCATTTCCTGGTTCACACAGGAGAAAAACCTCATGTATGTGAAATATGTAAGAAGTTATTCAGTATAAAATCTCATTTAAAGAAGCATATGCTTACTCACTCAGGCGAGAAACCACATATGTGTAAAATCTGTAAAACACAATTTCGTCATAAGGGTAGCTTAAATGAGCATATGCTTATTCATACAGGAGAGAAACCTTATGTGTGTGAGGTATGTCAGAAAACATTTAATGTAAAGCGTAGCTTCAACAATCATAGGTTTATTCATACTGGACAGAAACCTTATATATGTGAATTATGTAAGAAGTCATTTACTGAAAAGAGAGGTTTAAAAAGGCATATGCTTGTTCACACAGGAGAGAAACCACATATGTGTGAAATGTGTAAGATGCCATTTCGATTTAAGAGTAGCTTAAATCTGCATATGTTTATTCACGCAGGAGAGAAATCTCATGTGTGTGAAATATGTCAGAAAAAATTTATTTTACAGTGTAACTTAAACAAACATATGCATATTCATACAACAGAGAAATGCCATATGTGTGAAGTATGTAAGAAGTCTTTTCGTGAAAAATGTCATTTAAGAAACCATATGCTTATTCACACAGGAGAGAAACATGTGTGTGAAGTATGTAAGAAGTCGTTTAGTCAAAAGGGTTACTTGCGCATCCATATGCTTATTCACACAGGAGAGAAACCTCATAAATGTGAAGTATGTATGAAGTCATTTTGTCAGAAGGGTCATTTACGTTTCCATATGCTTATGCACACAGGAGAAAAACCGAATGTGTGTGAAGTGTGTAAGAAGTCATTTAGACGAAAGGCTTATTTAAGTGAGCATATGCTTATTCACACAAGAAAGAAATCTCGCATGGGAAATATGTAAGAAAGTATCATTCGATGAAACTTTTGATTGTTTATACTGGAGAGTAGGCCTGTGTGTGAAGTATGTAAGAAGTCATTTCATCAAAAGTATAAATTGAACATATGCTTATATACTCACCGGAGAAATCTTGTGTATAAAATAAATAAAATCAATTAAATGAAAGGGGGATTTAAAATTCCATATCCACACAAGACATTAATCTCATGAATTATATGTATAGAAATATTTAAACTGAAGAAGAATTTGAAAAAACATGTTTACCTACCCAGAAGAGAAACTTCCTTTTTTTTTTTTTTGCGTGTGTGCGTTAGATTAGTAACAAATTTAGCTTACAAATGCAGTAAGGACTCCATGCAGGAAAGAAATCTCATTGTGTAAAATTGAGGCTAGTGTCATACATGAGGTGACAGAATTCAAAAGTCTTCTTTAGAATGACGGGCAGTCTCGGGAGCATAGTGGCTATTGCTGATCTTGTATGAGGTACATAAATTGTAATATGATAAAAATATATAGTAAACCATTTGCTTGTTGCTACGTGAGAAAATTTTTATTAATGCCAGATAAAGCTCAAGTTATTTTCAAGAAGAACTCGCTGAGAACAACATTTGGGTATTCATCAGATCCTCCTATCAAAGAAAAATTCAACAAAAAAATCTGAAATGTTTCAGATTTTAAATTACATCCAAAGGGACGTTTATTTAACATTTTGTGTGTTACCTTTATTTGTTAAATACCATGTTCTTCGCACTTAAACCATAAAATTCAGTTCAACAGCAATATCGCAAAATAATTTTAAATTGAGCATATCTTTAGAAATTTCGGTACACGCTCTAACGCGCAGGAGATAAAAATGTTTTTCTGTACAACGTTGGTATTGCTGGCTTTGAAATCTTTGAGTTTGTTAATGAAAAATTCGTTAAAGTTTTAGAGAATATTGTTAGTTAAAGTTTTAGAGAATATTGTTAGAATTTCACATTTATTTGGCTATTTATTTAGAACTGTAATTAAAATTCCTTTTTATTTTCCCGTGCAACGCATGCAGACGGTTTTTGAAGAGAAAGCTACGTCAAAAAAAAACATGCATACATTTATGCAGATTTTTCATTTTTTAAAATTTAATGCAGAGCGATAACATTTAGTGGCAACAATTTAAAAAGTGATACGCTGTTTTTGTGTTTCCGAAGCAAAATCGCAAAACAAAAGTAATAGTCCTTCGGGACTAAATCCCTTTGGACTAAAAACATGTGCCTTGGCTGACATTTTTAAAAATTTTTATTCAGAATCAGATTTTATGGGTTTTGCATTTTTTCACCCTTCCCCAAATTCGAATCTGTTAGACAGAATTGCATTTTCTACAACATTTTTTAAGTAGTACAGAAATGTGAAATATACTGTTTTATGACATCTTTAGCACTTCAGGTTGAAATTTTTTGCAACTCACCGAAAGTTAACGTTCTCCTTAATTATGTCTGAAATGTTGAGAATGCTTGGAAATGAGATATTGCGGCATTCATACTATGCACACACAAGTTTGCAACCAATACAGTACTCAACTTGTATTAATATTAAATGAAATCCAAAGTTTCATGATCAATTATGGCTTTTCCTTTCTCTTGCCTACATGCAAATGGTATTCAATGCATTTTTATATAATAATCAGTGTTCACTGTCTACATATAAGTATGAAGTGTTTAAATCTATTATATGTCTAGCAAAATGGGATGCCTTCTTGAAAGCCACGCAAGAAGTAAAGTAAAATAGTTATGGGATCATCCATGTTCATCCTAAGAATTATGAGAAGCTAGACCTGCTCTGCACCCTTCTGATGCTGGCCAATTATGTTCGAATTGAAAATGACATTACTTATAGAAGGAGTGATTCTTTAATGGCTGTCGATGTAAACACCGAAATGTTCGAGACAGATGTTCACGAAATTAATATAAACATGATATAATTTTATAGTCTGATCTTATTTTCTTTTGTAATCTCAAGTTTTCACATTATTTATTATGCCTTCTGAAAGTTTTAAAACTCTTAATTGTTATGTGGTATTGTTTGTTTCTGTATTTTGGTGGTTGTTGAATCATTGATTATTTAATTCCAGTTTCAAAATAATATATTTGCATGTAAACTTGTTGTATTGACATACATGAAATAATTTATAGGACTTAGCATTGTTAAGTATTTGTGCCATTTAAAAAAAAAATCTCTACAATTAGTTATTATTCTTTCTTTATGTAATCATAGCAGTTTATGAATGCAATTCGTACAGAATCACTATCTAACTACAGTAAAAAAAAAAAAAAGTTTTTTTGCATAGTGAAATTATGTAAGTGATTAATTCTAAGCTGCAGTTGGCAGTGCCATATGAAGTTGCTGTTTTTGTTCTTGAGATAAAATAAGGAATAATTTGTCAGCCATTTGACTAAATTTGTGCCTTTGAGTTATAAATATTTTACATGCGGTTATCATGTGCCTGATGTTTGCATGTAATAGCTCTAATTTTTTTTAACTGAAACTTGTTTTGTTTTCCCACCTAATCATTTTTCTACATTCTCTTCAATTTCTGGGAGATTGTATTGATTGATTTAGCACATTTTTTATGTGTCTTATAGAGGGATAAACAGGAACTTCCCAAAAGGATTTTTTTTTCAGAATTTTTGTATTACATATAGAATTCTCTTTTTACTTAGCTTTCAGTTTTAATCTTATTGGGTAATTTTTGTTTAAGTTATTAATTTAGTTTAGTTTTATTTTAGCATCAAGTTTTTAAATTCATCTGAGCAGAAGCGTAGCTAGGGTTTTCAGTGCCTGGGAATACTGGAGATTTTGTGCCCCGTCCTTTCTGCCAAAATGCAATGAGGAACATCAGTTTGACACTTCCTGTATGTGGCAGCTAGAAACAAGCTATGTCCTCCTTGCTTCCCCAGCTATGCCACCATGTCCAAATCCTTTTTACATAGCAGTATCTTCAGATGATTATTCTTGTCCAAGCATTTTGTCTGATGTTTTTTTTATCAATTTACTATTCTAAGTTGCAGCAGCATACATTTCACTCGTCAGTTATCTCACTTATGTTGCATTTAATAGCATTGTGTATCCCTTTAATTTTTTACTGCACCAATCAAAACATTTAATGCATATTTACACATTCCTGTCAGATAAACTGTACCATTCTTTAGTGAATAACTATTTAAATAATAATAATAAAAGGAAAAAAAAAAACTTGTTTTGAGTAACTATCTATTCAAAAATCAAAATCTCCTAAAATTGTGGACAATCATCTTAGATGGGATTCATTTATATATTTCCAAATTAAATGAGAATTATTAACACTGTGGTGAGAAAGTTTTTATGACAGCTGCCTTTTAAGTGACTAGTATTTCTGAGTATAATGGGATTATCATCTCTAATGACATATGACGCTAAAAGAAACGAGCTTGTCCACTTACTACCATCAGAAGGTTTTGTAGCCGAAACGTGTCTCAGTTAGCTGTGCAGGGCTTTTTGAAACTGGGCTGTAAATATTTTACATGAAGATTTGTTTGGGAAGCCTTGTATGAATTTCTCCAAAGAACTGGTTTTTCCGTAAGTCAACAAATGAGATATTCAGGGGGAAAAAAAAATTGTGGGAAATATTTCCTTTGCCGCATTGTGGAGTGTATTTTGTAGATGTGAAACCATTTTAAGAGAATATCATCCTCAATTTCTGCAGAAGATCGCAGTAATTTGGAATTGTGGCTGGTGGGTCTCTTTGATAATTTTCACTATAATTACATGAAAGTGAAAAGTAAAAGTATAGATAATGTAGTTCTGCTTATTTCAGTCCTATAAAAAATTTAACTAGCTTTAAAACTATAGAAAGAGATGCATTGTTTGTAATAAGAATGATGCTTTTGGAGTATCATATGAATGGACAGCTTAATGGTTTTTCTGTTAATAAAAAAAAAGGAAGTAAATGACTGTGAATGCATTTACAAGTATTCAACATTCTAGATAAACTTCTTCTATGAAATAAATAAAAAGCTGGATACACATTATTATCAATAAATGTAAATTTGCAAGTTTTTTTTTTTTCTTTCTCACAAATCTAAGTAAAGAATTAAAGTTTTGGGATGAAGCATTTGAAATTACCTCCAACATGAAACTCACGGATAAAATTTTTATTGCATATATTTATTATCTATAAAACATTCCACAAATAATAATTACAGCAAAAGTAAAACAAATGTACAAATGTAGTTATTGTGTGAGTGACAAAACATATTACATTAGGCAGATTTATTATTTAGAAAAGTTTTATTATTTACAAATGTTTCCTTTAATCATAGTACACTTCCATTTAGCAAGCAGATTTCCTGCATGAAATTAGGCATTTAAATACTAGCTTTTAATCTTAAAAGTTCTAAAATTACTTGAAATAATAACCTAATCTCTAATAGTTTGTTCTAAATTATTAATACAGAAAGAAAGAAACTTACAGGAGCGGTTAACAGTAAAAATAATGATTAAATTTCTTTATCAAACAGCAGTAATAAAGTTTACTTATTAGTGATGTTTCTATATTGAATATTCATGATCAATTACTTTGCTAATTATAATATTAATTGCAATATTATAAAATTTAGAGAAACATGGTCCCACTGAATGAACAGTAAAGCTGAAAGACTTCATGGCGGCACAGCTGTTCACCCAGTCGTCTCCTTTGCTAATGACAGGCTGTCCCAGTAAACTATCTCGGAACTTTTCAGTTTCATTTGCTGTAGGTTTGTTCAGTTTTCGTTTCTTTACAGTTTTTTTTTTGTTGAGAAAAATCTCTTTTGTGGAATAATCTGTCTGCTTGTAGATTCAAATTTAGTGCTTATATTTTTTATCGGATTTACTGTGTTGCAATTTTCTGACAACTGTAATAATTTTTTAAGCATTTAAATGTTGCATGATTGGCTGAAATATTTCATCTGTTAATGTAGTCTGCAAATTTTTATTTCTATTGCACAATTTTTGGATTTCATTTATTAGTAATTAACAAAAATGTATGATTAGTTGGTTTCTCAGATATCAAGTTTGTCTGCAGTTTTTCAAAATTTTGTACTTCTTCTTTTGAGAAGTTAATGATTGCTCCAGAATAACCTGTTTTACATCTGTCGTACATTACTGCTGAATGAATGTGTTTGCACAAATTATATTGAATACTAAAGTCAATACATTCACAGGTATATGTGTGCATACAAATATTACACTGTCTACACATTTTCAAACAGTGTTTGTTACACTCATGCTTTGAATTTTTTTTTATGTAATAAATGCTGCTTGACGAGCTACTTACAAATTTAAATATTCTGTTATCAATCTTGTCGGCTGTAAAAATTTTGCATCTTTCAGCCATCTTAAAGTATTTGATATTTTTGTAATAATTTTGCCTTTGTGCATTTTTGTCAGCCTGTCAATTATTTCATCTGTTAGATATGACAACAGTGGATCTATACATTTGTCAACTCTTTTGGTCTTTTTTCCTTCTTAATATATATGTTTAATTATTTTATGAAATGATTCCACAGGCATGTTTGGATTTATTCTACTTTGTTTTCTAAAGCAATATACCCACTCTTCTGTTCTTGCCACCTAGTACTTTTGAGGATAAGTTGCAAAGTCTTTGGTTTCACTGTCCTCTTCTAACTCATCATGAAGGCAATTTAGTATAATTTAAAAAATATTTTCATCAAGCTCATAAGGAGCTGATTTTAAAGCTTTATAAATATTTTTTTGTTTTTCCATGTCTGCTATAGAATATATATGACATTGCCAAGCTCTGTCCACATGCCAGGCACAAAGCAGCCGTTTGTCTGGAACACCAAAAATTTTTCCCTATGATGTTTAAAAAATGGGTGTGTCATCACTCATTAATGTTTTTATAAAGCTGATAGAAACATTCTGTTTCAGACGTTTAAAAAATTCACTCATTGTATTTATATTTACACTGGAGCAACAACAAAAAGCTGCAGGAAATTCTTCCTCAAATTCATCAATAACTATGACAGTTCAAATACATATCCAGTCAAACAGACAAAGCATTGCGCCCGCTAAGTCTTTCTGCACCGACGGGCAAAAAATCAAGCTAAGGTGCGAAGGTATATAGAAAGGCCGATCGGTGAACATTAACCACGCATACGCATTGAGTTGTCAGATCCAGATCTGTCACTTGAACCGAATCGAAAAGAACGAATCCTAAGTACACGAACTGCTCAAGTCTGTTGTAGTGATTAAAAAAAAAAAAAAAAAAGGCGGTTTACTAAGTTGGCCTAGTTCATCATTTTTTAAGCTACTTTCAAAAGATAAGAAAGGGAAATGTTTTCCTTTCTTTATATATATCTATATAAAAAGAAGGAACACATTTCCTTTATTTATGGATATATAAAAAAGGGTAGATTTTTATATTCACAATGTTTATCGTTTTCCTGTATGGTTGGAATAGTTTAAATGACTGCTTTTTTTTGGAGGGGGGGGGAGGGCTAAGATCTTGTTTACATTTTTTGTACTTCTTATCATACATTTAGATTCAAAGATGTGTTTCGCACAATCAAGGTTCTAACTTATTCCTCTTTGAAATTTTTCGTCTGAGAAAAGATAATAAAAATTAGACTGAGTATTCCTGCGTAGAAAATTCAGACGTGAAATAAGTTAAAAGCGATAAAGTCAACTATTCAATGAACAATTAATCATATAATACTTGTTATCAACAATTTTGTATGCTTGTTTAATTTTTCTATGGAAATACTCGTCATTGTCAATATACATTGCGGCAGACTGATCTCGTGCACAACTCCACTATCGCAAATTTGAAAGAGTTAGAATTCTTGAACCTAGCACAATGGAGCTCTTTTGGGCTAGCAGTAAAGAATTCGACTCATGGTAAATTGCCCCAAGATCGAGTCCCGCTCATGCGACGCAGCACTTCCCACTGGCGAATGTAGATGGCGACACGAGCAAATAACTAACCAGGCTTCACTGAACCACGTGATCGCCACATTGGTGACCCGGATGCATATAAGCAAAATGTACACTGCTAGAGCAAGGGCTTGAGTTTGGTGAATGACAATCCAGAGAAGCTCACCGTTAACCCCGCCCACATGAGTGATGTCACATTTCTGACGTTCGTTTACATTCTGTTGGAAGTGCTCCGTTCGCTGAATGAACAACATTTTTACTTTGCAATGTAAATTTGCTATAGTGATGCTATTTTTTAAAATTTTTCTTTTAAAGTTTTATTTCCTTACTGTTCCAGAAGGAATATAAATTTATGTCTCAAACTTTACAAAATTTCGCTCTGTATGCGAGCATGGGTATACATACACATACATGTATTTTCAATATATAATCATATGTGAATTATATGTATCAATATAAGTGTGTGTGTGTGTATATATTATTATTTGTATATACTTCTCCTTTTGGTTCATTTTTCAGGATGTCATATTTCTACCGAATAATCTAGAAAGCTTTTTTTCTCTTAATATTTCACATTCAGATTTTTAAATAATTGAGATGAGTGTATTCATATTTAATATTTCTGCCCAACTTGATTTATCACCTAATAATGGACTTATATTTAATTTTGGATAAAGTGGGATGTCAGTTCCAGTAGTATATGATTTTTAATAGTACAATAATTTGTTTAAAGGAGCTTTTGTTTGTTTCTTATTTTTAAATTCCTTTAAAAGAAAATTACTTAATAATATTAAAAATAATTCTTAAACTATTACTCCTTACACATTCTTAAATATGTTAACGGAAAATTTTCATTCAATATCTTTATAAATTTATTTTTTGCAGTATTTTAATTTAATAAGAACTAGTGTTGATAAATGAATTTCCATTGCTATCTTTATACATTTAGTTTAGAATTCAGTTTTCAATGCATATAATTATTCTCCTTTCTGGCTCTCCACGTGCAGCTCAACGCTGATAGTTCGATCTGTGTTTGATTCCGGATGGACAGGTTGGCTGCATGAACACTTACCTTGTTTTCCACATGCGTAACATGGACATGAGGTAGTTTTTTTCCTTAGAAAATCTTCCACGAAGACTTCATTCCCACACAGATACCTTACATGCTTTTCATAATCAAATAAACCAAACAACCCTTCAAGCAAAACGGCTCCTCAATAGAAATGCTTCATATCTGTCAATCAAATGACATTTATTAATGAAAAAAACTGTCATCATACATACTAGTTGTTAATATATCATACATACGGAAGTTATTAATTATGCCTACAGAAACAAAGTACTTAATACCAAATTTTGTTGATTAATTTGCATTTTTAGAAATATTTGAATAGATTTCTGACCTTTAATAAATACAGTGAACCCTCTCTAAGATGACCACCAGCAGTTCTACATGATTTTAATTTTGTATAGAGCTTATCATCTCAAAGAGAAGATCTTCAGTACCAAAATTTGTTTGTATATCGAGAAATAATCAGTTTCAGAGGTGATCTGATATGATAATCTGTTCGTGATTTTTTTACAGGGTTTGGTTTATGTGATTATGGCAAAGCCTTGAGAGCTATCTGCCTAAGGAGAGGGATGCCTTCGTGGAGGACTTTCTAAGGCAAATTTGACTCGAATACATGTTGCACATGGGGAAAAACACAAAATTGCTCATGCAACCAGTACGTTCATGGGATTCAAATCTTAGACCGAACAACCACTGCCCAGGGACTTTACCACTCGCCGCTGGTGAGCATATTTTTTGCAGGGAAGGAAGTGTTTTCTAAGTGTAGGACATATCAGTCTTAGTCCAAGTTAAGATTTGATATAGGAAATGAGTAATGTTGAAGTTGAAATTAATATTATATAAATTTCAATGCCATGCATGTAATGTCAATCGCAAATTTAGTTTCCTGCGATGTGATTTTTTTGGAATGTAAAGATCAGGCTCTGGTATATTAATATATATATATA
>KK114940.1:74574-93742 GCA_000611955.2 Stegodyphus mimosarum
ATTTTTTTCAAAAATTACGAGAACCATCAAGATGAGCTTTTTAAAATTTTTTTCAACCTTTACGAGTACCATCAAGATTAGCTTTTTAATTTTTTTTCAACCTTTACGAGAACCATCAAGATTAGCTTTCTAACCATCAAGATTAGTCCTTTTTAATTTTTTTAAAAAAAATTACGGTCTCAATGATGTAAACATTTTTTTAAAGGGATAAAAATAATCATCCCGCGAGTATAAAAGAGCATGTTTCACGAGAGTTTTCTTCAGAGGACTACTTGAACTGAGCTGGTAAGTCATTTCGCATTTTTATTAAGCTTTTAAAATATTATTCCATTTTTACCAAGCTTTTAAAAAATTATGCCATTAAGCTTTTAAAAACTCCTCTCTATACTTTTCGTTTTTTTTCATTTAGATCCTATTTTGTGGGGTAAAAAATGGCTGATAATTTTATCGTGCTCGATTTAGAAGATTTCCAGTCCTACAACCACAAGAAGGGAGAATACACTTATATTCTGAAGGAACTGGGGTATGCCACAAAAGATCGTTTGACGGTGGGATCTTTGATGTTTGAACCTCCTCACCCTTTCAATCAACTCAGCGCCCAAAACCAAAAGACCAACGCCTGGCTAACCCGAAATCGACGAATGCAACTGACCACCGAACTTCCGTAAGCGTAAATCCAACGCAATAGTGTAAACGGTTGTCCGTCTGCGTAATGCGTTTCTTCCAATACGCACCGCAACGCATACGCAGTAGTGGAAACGAGCCTTTAGAAGATAAGCCCATAACGGAGATTTATGTGCCAGGTTGAATCATTTGGAGACGTCGAGGAAAATGTGCTAAACACCAGTCGATGAAAAAAACCTTCCATTGTGCTGAAAACAAAGTGCGCAACTATCGATGGCACATTATGGAAGAAGATTTCCATTTCCAAAAGCTCCATCTAGACGGACCAGCAGCAACTTTTGACCGAGCCTACGATCAATTAGAAGAGGATCCTTCCCCGGAAAATTTTGATGCATTCATCAAGTCATGGGACAATCTATCGTCCATAGAAAATCCAGATTCCTCGAGTTCTTCAATTCGTAATTCTTCCAGTTCTTCAAACGGAAATTGGGGTGAAATACCTGATAATCTACCTAATTATGATCCAGAAGCATGTAGAGCTGACGTAACCACTGAACACCCAAAGGATCCAGAAGGGACAAAAGAATTTTGGGATGAACCAGATCCAAAGGAACCAGAAGCAAAGGCCAGTGAGTGCTGCGATGAAAAGGAAGCAAAGCCCAGTGAGTGCTGGGAAGAACCAGAAGCAAAGGCCAGTGAGTACTGGGATGAACCAGAAGCAAAGGCCAGTGAGTGCTGGGATGGACTAGAAGCAAAGGATCCAGAAGGGGATGATCCAAAGTATCCAGAAGCCAGTGAGTGCTGGGATGAAACCCTAAAGACTATAAACTTCAGTGAGTGTTGGGATGAAATCCAAAAGGTTATCTCCAGTTTTAAGAATGGACTTGTACTGAGATGATCCCCCACAACAGAATCTTGAGAATTTTGTTATGTAATTTTTATAAATGTATTTAATAATGTTTAATAAAAGAAATATAATTTGTAAAAAAAATAATTTTTTTTTAATTATCATCAGAGGAAACCTTAAAACAGAATTAACAAAGTTTTAGATGACACTTTATGATTTAAAACAATATATGAAACACAACACTTATCCATTTTTATGATTTAAAGCAATATATGACATTTAGATCCATTTTTTTAAAATCTGAAAACATATCTCAGAGAGAATCTGAAAAATATCTCAGAGAAAATCTGAAACACATATTTTAAAAAAAAAACTTTTTGTTAATTTTTATAATGTCTTTGACATTATAAAAATTAACAAAAACATTTATTTCCAAGAATAGAATAGTTCTAGAAGGACCTAATAGTTGGTTCCAAAAGTTATGTTAACTCCAGAAAAGTTTTATAGAAAACATCTCTCCCACCTATCTGAACAGTCAGAGAAAAAATAGACTCTTGAAAATTCTCTCTTTTTCACCCAAAGAAGGTAAATTCGGGCCTTCGGGGTCAGTCATCCATTCTTGAAGGGGGGGGGTACACGAGAACCGACTATACAAAATATTTCTCCAAAATAGTTTTCAAAACAAAATATTTCCAAGATTGACTGTTTATATAGATAGGCAATTCCTTTCGACTTTAAAAACTTTTATCAAATCTGAAACACATATTAAAAAAAAACCTTTTCTCTAAAAATGATGCCTAACTTTTCCAATGTTAACCTATGGGAAAAGTGTAAAAGTGAGACGTAATTTTTAGACAAAAAGTATAAAACAAACTTTTTGTCTAAAAAAATGATGCCTCACTTTCCAATGTTAACCTATGGGAAAAACATTGGAAAGTAGGACATCATTTTTTAGACAAAAAGTTTTTTTTTCCCAACCCCATTCTAGAGCTATTCTATTCTTGGAATTAAACGTTACTTTTTATAATGTCAAAGACATTATAAAAAGTAACAAAATGTGTTTTTTTTAATATGTGTTGCAAATTTTCTTTGAGCTCTTAGAAAAATTTTTACACCCCGTTTGTTTTAAGAATGGACTCTATATAAATTCTGTTCATTGAGGTGTCTATCGAAAAAATCCTGCTTAGATGGTAATTCTGCTTTAATGGCCTTTATAAAATTTTATACACACTCTTATAATTTATGATATATAGAATCCTGGATCGTCCGAATATTGGTTTAAAGAAGTAATAAAAAAATGGGTCTAGAAGGAAAAGAGTGCATTTGGAAAAAATATAATCCTTTTTTCGCGATGCACCCGTTTCTTTCTAGACCCATTTTTTTGCCTCCTCCCAAATTTTCTTTTTTTGAAGGACTTAAAAGTTGATCATTACATGGAAATTCAAAATGAGAGGATCTGTTTGAATTTTCACCTCCCTTTCTTCAGGTAAGTCGGTTTGACACATTTTCATTCAATACCGTTTTGGATAATAGTCCTTTGCATTATTCATACTGGGATGAGGAGGTATATAGCGCACTCCCAGATTATACAAGGTCACAAAAGGGAATCTTTCACCTGGATAAAGAAGCCGGTACACAGGTTGATGTGGAACAACGCGGACAAGTGGCTGGGTAAGAACACTGTAGACCCAGGCAAGAAGTTGATTGTTTTTAGGCTTCTTATCCGCCAGGTGAAGCATTTCTTCGCTGGATAGGATAAAACTTCCATTCTTTCTGCGGAAGCACTGGTTCTCTTCGAAAAACACTGATAAAATATCCCATGTTCTTTTGCTGGAAGTCGGGACGAGAGGTAAAATATCTGTTGCATTCCAGAACAGCCGTTCTTCATCGATATAACATCGAACTGATATAATATTCGTTATAGAGAATACGAATCATCCCTGAAAAGAGTATGAAGAAAATTATTTTCCGCTCGCCTTTCATATAAACGATAAAACCACGTGACCATTCCTTTTCCTGATAACAAACTTAGTTCTCCTTTTATGATTTTTTATAACAAACTTGGTTCTCTTTTATGATTTTTTTTATCTTGGTTTCCTTTTATGATTTTTTGATACCCTTACATGATGACATGGTAAAGGGAACACGTGACCTCTTTCTGAAGAGTATATATACGGATCGCCAGCAAGCTCTTTTATTATAAGAAGTCATGCTGCTCAAACTGGAGTACAACTCTCTCTTTTACGTTCACGCATATGTGGATCTGGGATTCCTGAATTGGAATGCTAGAGATATCCTCAACCTCTTACCTACGAAGAGTAGTCACAGCTCCAGTATTCTGCAAGTCTTTTTCCCAGATCAGGACAAGTTTCTTCGACTTAAAGAATTGTACAATTATTCTAAAGAATGGGGTTCACCCTATCAGATTGTTTTCACATCAAATGAAGCTGCATACGTTGCCTAGAAAGCTCTTCATAACGAATTCCTATGTCCTTGGATGTGCCAGATGTTTATGGAGCCTCTTACAAAAGTCGTGGAGGATGGTGAAACATACATTGTCCTCAGAGACACTGTGGAAGATGAGGCAATTAGGAGAAAGTCTTCCATCTTCTTTCTCCCTCAATTGGGGTCCATCATCTTCCTGAAATCATCAGGCAGCAACAAGAATTAGGTGATGATGAATTCTCTCCAGAGTAAAAAAAGGCGAAGAGAGAACCAAAAAAAATGGATCCATTTTTGGGGGTCACTCTGTTATCAAATCTTGGAAACCCTAATGACCAATTTTTTATATCCTGTTCCAATTCCTTCCACGACCCATTTTTTGGGTCACTCTCTTATCCAATCTCGGAAACCCAATTTTTTATATCCTGTTCTCCTTTCGAACACGTGACCTCTTTCTGAAGAGTATATAAAAGCAGCGAGCTCTTATTATAAGAAACCATGTTGCTTAGACTGGAGTACAACTGTACTCTTTTTGTGCACGTGTATGTGGATACGGGATTCCTATACTGGAATGCTAAAGATATTGTCAACCTGTTAACTACGAACAGGAGTCATACGTCCAGTATTCTGCAAGTTTTTCTCGCAGATCAGGATAAGTTTCTTCGTCTTGGAGAATTACATAATTATTCCAAACAGTGGGGTCCAGTTCATCAGATTGTTCTCTCATCCGATGAAGCTGTGTATGTTGCCCCAAAAGCCCTTCACAACGAATTTTTGTTTCCTTGGATGTGCCGAACCTTTACAGAACCTCTTACAAGAGTCGAGGAGGACGGTGTAATATACATTGTTATTAAAGACACTGTGGAAGATAAGCTGATAAAAACGCCCATCTTCTTTCTCACACAATTAGGAGTCCATCACCTCTCCCAAATCATCAAACAGCAACAAGAATTAGATGATTCCGAGTGAATAAGGCGGAGAGAGAACCAAAAAAATGGGTCGTGGAAGGACTCATTTTTTTGGATCAATCTCTTATCCAATCTTAGAAAACGAAAATATTTTTCTTGGTCACAAAAATATTTAAATACCATTTTTTAGGTTTGACGAGAACAGGTTGGTTAAAAGCCAAAAAATTTCCTACTATCAGGTCAGAGGCAAAAATATATATTCTTGGACTCTTTTATGGGAGATCTCTCTTAAACCCATTCATTTTTTGGGGGTTTCACGAGAACCGAGAAGGAATGATCCATATTTGAACAAAATATTTTTTAAGAGATTCTGAACGGTTTATACACTCAGAGAAATTCTGAGAAGGTAGATTCGGGGGCTTGACCGGTTGGTAAACAAAATATTTGCAAGATAAAATATTTTTAGTAGCCAAAATATTTTTATGATTTCCAAGAAAGAGAGATCTTCAAAACTGAACTGTTTATATAAATCCTTTTGACTGGAAAAATTTTTATTAGATCTGAAAAAAAAAAAGACAAACTTTTTGTTAATTTTATAAAGTTTTTAGACATTATAAAATTAACGACACACTTTTTATTAATTTAATAATGTCTTTAGACATTATAAAATTAATAAAAGGTTTTATATATATAATATATAAAAAATAAAAGAATTTTGTTAATTTTAGTCCAAAGGGTCCCAAAGGACTATTATTTTCGTTTTGACATTTTGCGTTGTAAATGTCCGATTCACTTTTCAAAATAAAAAGATGGTAAGACGACCACGGTTTTCAAGAGAGTTGAGACAAAAACAGGTGAAGGAACTTACTTTATCACCGCAAGGTTTCCAAGAGAGTTGAGAAAAAACACATTCAGCTTGTCAAGAGCTGACCAACTGTTTATATAGATGGGAAATTCCTTTCGAAACCATGTTTGACCTTGAGAAAAAAAAACTTTTTGTCTAAAAAATGATGTCTTACTTTCCAATGTTAGCCTATGGGAAGAACATTGGAAAGTAAAACATCATTTTTTAGTCAAAAAGTGTTTTTTTTAATAGATTAGTCGAATGGATCTATATAAATAGTTGGTCAGCTCTTAAAGATTGTCGATAGAAGGAATTTTTCGAAGATTATGAAAATTTTGGAAACTTTTCCTTTCAATCTATATTTCCTTCTGGATAATTTGTTAACATAATTCTTTTGGGGACCCACTGTTTCTTTTGGAACAGTGACATAATACTTTTGATATAATACTTTTGGCATCTATATAAATAGTTCCTTTTGAATAATTCTTTTGGTGTTTGAAAGTTTTCGAAGCATGGAAGCCGTTTTAGGATTCTCGTTAACACAGAATCAGGAAATCCTTGTCGAATCTTTATGGACATAAGATTTAAAAATCTGATGCCCCTCTTGGAAAACCCACCATTTTTTTAGGTTTCTTTTGGTCCTTTTGGATAATTCTTTTGAATCTGGTTTTAACAACAATTGTTTGATAGCATGGCGCTCCGTTTTAGGCAATATCGGGGCCTTATCGAATCCCTTCTTTCAAGTTACTTTACTTCAAAATAATGACGAAGAAGAAACATTTTGAAGGAAGATCTGAATGGTTTATACAGATAGACCCAAAGTAGGTATCCAGTTTTTTGACAAAATTCAAGAGAAAATATTTTTATGAGTTTATATAGACTGGAAAAATCTTTATTAGATCTGAAACACATATTAACAAAACGTTTTACATATTATATATAATATATAAAACTTTTTGTTAATTTTATAATGTCTGAAGACATTATAAAATTAACGACAGACATTATAAAATTTACAAAAAGTTTTATATATAATATATATTATTAGTCCAAAGGGATTTAGTCCCGAAGGAATATTACTTTCGTTTTGGTATTTTGCGTCGGAAACACAAAAATGGCTGTATCACATTTCAATTTACTGCTTATTTTTCTTTGTTGGCTTTTGGAATTGTATTGTATTGGTTACTGGAATTGCGTTGGGTTAGCTACTGGAATTGTGTTGTGATGGCTATTAGGTTTGTATTGGGTTTCAAAAAATGGAACATGAAGTGATTTTAGTGTTTGAAACAGATAGCATCCACGGAACTGTTTTTTGTAAATCCTTTGAAAAGAAATTTTTGTTACTTTACATAAGGGTCCGATGAAAAATATTTAGACCTAAATGCCCAAAAGAATTATCTTCAAAAGCTGATTTGTGTAGATTCATTTCGAGAAAAATATATTCTTGGAAAAACGTTTCGGGGATCCAGGAGATTAAGGGTCATCCATTTTTTTTTTCGGTTTGACCAGAACTCCGTTACTATACAATATATTTTTAAAGATCGAAAATATAGCCAAAATATTTTCCACCCTTCAGGTTAAGAGCTGATCTGAATCCATAAAAAAATCCTTTGAATTCCGATGAAAAATATTTAGTTGGAAAGTTGTCCTTCCTTACCTTCAGGTCTTGCCCACAGCCATATTTCAACAGGATAATGTGCGACCACACGTGGCACGCATTGTTCAAGGGTTCTTCGTTAATCGCCAGATTGAATTGCTTCCTTGGCCGGCTCGCTCTCCAGATCTTTCGCCGATAGAAAACATGTGGTCAACGGTTGCTGAACGATTGACCCAGATTACATCCCAAGCTGCCACACCAGATCAACTTTGGTAACGTGCGGAAGCTGCTTGGTCTGCTGTACCCCAAGAACACATCCAAAGTCTCTTTGAATCAATACCGAGGCGTGTGGCAGCGGCGATTTCCAACAATGGCGGTTACTCTGGCTACTGGTTCTGGAAGGAACCACACTTCACAGAAGTCTATAAATTTCCTCATTTGATACTTGGTCAACATGTTATCTACAAAATAAATTTTGTTGTGATATCTCTTGTCTTTCTTAATGTTGCAATTTGGGTGGCCAGCAGTGTATTTTCTTAACATAATTTTAAAGAAATAAATACAAAATATATATGTTCCACTGTAGAATATTTTCTATTTTACCCAAATGAGGGTGAAATCTTTACCGAATTTAAGTCATTTGTCCAAAATTCCCAGTACATTTTAGAAAATGTGCTATAGAAAGCAATTGTATGTACCTACAAATGAGTCTTATCGGCTTCAGATTTACTATGAGTGGGAAAATTTGAAGTACACTTTATTTAACCTTATCAGCACGCACACAAAAATCACTAATAATTTTGTAGTACGATTCGAACTTAGATACATTTAATACTGATTCAACTAACTTTAATTAACTTTCAGTTAAGATTTTCAAAAGGTAAGCATATTTATACTACATATTATTATATTAATAGTAAGCGTTATTGGGAGAAAATGCAATACAATATCCCGTACGCACTCATTTGTGACAGTAAAACTTTCTCTGTGTTTTGACGAAATGTTAAATCTTGTAATGCGTTAGTATAAAACATGAGCAATACATCATCTCCTGTTAGCAGTATAATACAAAAAAGCGTATTCTCACAATAACTTATTAAGCCTTAGGTAGTCTGCCTTAGGTAAGGTCAAACCGTTCGTTGAGATTTGATCCTAGTATAACTACCGGTGTTCAGCGATTTTACCGCTGAAGGGGGCAGATATTAACTTCCGCCCCAAAGGAGTCCTTAAAAGTTTAATGCGATTTATCGGTAGAGATATCCCAGATGGAACAGCGAAACATTTTACAGAATATTAGGTGAATATGCATTTAGACTAACATGAGAACTTTATATATCTTCTGTAGATTTAAAAAGTGAAAAAGTATATAAAGTAATTCTATAAAAATACTTAATGTTTTTTAATTAGATATAACACGAGTTAAATGCATATTTATTTAAACCAATCAGATTAAAATGTAAAAAAAATAATAACATTCTTAAGAACTGAATCCATTGCTATTAAATAATTTAGTTTGTTAATTAATAAGAAGCGTTAATTATGAAAAAATAATATCTTAGGTTTTCCCGGACGGCAACAGACTCGAACAAAAAATGAAACAACGGAAAATCGTGTTTTCAGACTAATAGCCCTTTTGGGCTCATAAGAAGGATATAATAAGCGACGTATCTGATCATTTAAAATTATCTCTGAAGATATTCACCTTTTTTGAAAAATACTACGTAAACTGTAGTACGAAAAATGACAGAAATTCAGAAAACTAATTTAGTTTGAAATTCAAAAGAAGAGCAGACTAGAGGGAACTCAAAACACATGTTGATTATTTCATTAATGAGAGATATGAAATAATTAATCATTACCAAATAAAATTAGCTAAATAGCCAACATTTTTATTATTAAACAATAAAAAAATCAATGCATGTATGTATCAAAATAACAAGAGGAAGTTAAAAATTAAAATATTATGAAAATCAATCACAGATGGGGATATGACATACAATATGAGAAGAAATAATGGGAATTTTTTTCTTTCCCCCCCTTCAAAAATGGAAATCATGTTGGAGAAGCTTGCAAACTTGGAGCTATTTGATAACATTTTCGTAGTTAGTGGAGGTTGTAGCAAAAGAAGGGTAGTCTATTGTTACAAACAATTACTTTTTTGTAACAAGAGCAGTGGCGGCTCGTGGGTAAAATTAGTGGGCGTGCTGTTCCAAAAAAATTTAACCTTTGTTTTAAACCCGTGTAAAGGGAAACAAACATGTATAAAAAGAAAATTTATTTTGAAACTTCCATAAAATTTTACAAAAGAAAAATTAAACATTTCTTAATTACTTTAACTTAAATTGTTACAGTTCAAGCTTTACCTATTCATTTAAAAATGAAATCCATTCTTCTTGTTTTAATTTGCGCGAAGCGATCAATAATTTTCTCCTTGATCTCTGGATGACAACTGAGGAAATTTTTCTATATTGAAAGCATTGCAAGCGCATTTAGTCTTTCCGAATTCATAGTGCTTCTTAGAGAAGTTTTTATTCTTTTCAATGTTAAAAAGCAGCGTACTGCCTCTGATGTAGTCATAGGAACTGTCAAGAGAATTTTTATCAGTAGAATTTCAGTAGCTCAATTAATTTGCAGTATTCATGAATATCAGACCTACAATAGAATACTTTTAGTTCAGTTTCAAGCTTTTCTTTTAAATCATTGGATATGCTTCAGTGGTCAGTACTATTTATTCTGCAGGATGTTGTTTCCTAAAACTAGCGAAGCATTTTTTGTTGAACAATTTAGCAGCTGCTAAGTGTTTAGTGGAAGAATATCTTTCCATTATATCAATACATATAAAGTCACATATTTCCTTAGCTTCTGCCATCAGCGTCTTTGAAGAATTCTCACAGTACTTTGAGTTTCTTAATTCTAAAATAGCAGTTTTGAAATTTGTTATATATTCATTAACTTTAACACACTAATTTTTCTGGATTGCATTTGGTTATATATTATTTCAACATGAGGCATAATCTGATGAAAAAGCTCTAACGAAAACTTGAAATTATCATCATTTAGATATTTTGAAATTTCTTTTGCCTCTGCAATAGTTTAATCTGCATTTGATGTTGAATGAATTTCAGCAAGATAGTTTTTTAAAGGTTGCAAATTTTCATGAATGTGTTATGGTCCGTATGTTAAAGTTCCACTTTGTAGAGGAAAGACCTGGAATGCTAACGGCCATATGCTTCCTTAGAATGGACACACTTTGCGGTGATCTTGAAAAGAATGTAGGAATAGCCAGAATGTTAAAAAAAATTATTTTACCGTTTCTTGAAATACTTGCTGCATTTCTCATTATAAAATTAAGTTGATGTACATAACAGTGAATGAAATGTGCATTAGTATAAATTGCTTTTATTTTTGCTTGAACTCCAGCTTTTTTGCCTCTCATGACATTTGCACCATCAAATGTCTGAGCTATCGACTTTTGTTCATTTCCTTGAAGGATTATGTCCAATTGTTCTAAAATACATTTTGATATGCCATCTGCAGTTTGATTTTCTGGAATAAAGAATCCCCAGAAACGCTCAAATATTTCCCATTCAATACATACGGTAGAACAAGGACCATCTAAGTGTGTTTCGAAACATCTGTTGTGTCATCAGCCATTAAAGCTACAAGCTTTCCTAATTTCCGTCCGTATCTCCTCATTGTATATTTGAAATAGGCAATCAAGTATCTCGTTGTGAATGGTCTTAGAAACACCTTTGAAGACTGCACTAGTTTCTAAGCGATTCTCCAAATCTGAATCTAATTTAAAGGCAAAATTTACTAATCCTCTAAATACCCCTGGATTTACTGAATCGTCTTTTTCATCATGTCCACGTAAGGGAGTTTCCGCAAAAGAAGATGCAGTCTATTATTTTGCACAAAATTTCACGGTTCTTTTTAACCTTTATGTTATGTTCATTGACTGGAAGTCTGTATCTCTCACTAAGTTTCTCTTTAATACTAACGGTTCTTAAAAGTGACCGTGAAACTACATTATCAACATGCTTCTTTGACTTCTGATGCTTTTCAGTTTTTCTTTCATTTTGTTTATATTTCTGAAAACGTCTTTTGTCCAAGTTATATCACCTCCAAACAGCAAGCACGGAAAACAAAACAGAGCATTTTTTACTTCACAACCGCAGAGCCAATTTTTCCGTTGGTACCACTTAAAATTGGAACTACGAATATATTTCTTCTTGTTGCTTATGCCTGGCTGGCGTATTAGAATATCAGGTGTTGAACGACCTCTTTTCTTAATTGTACTTTTCTCATGGAGAGACAGCTGTGAAAACTAAAGCTCTTGAAGTTCACTTACAGTCACAGAATTTATTACTTGAGGATGCAAGGACATGGTTAAAGTTTTCTGTAAAATAAAAGAATCGAAAAAAAATGAATCAAATAGAATAGCTGAAAAATAATCTAACCAAGAATATGGTGTATGATTTTTAAACACAGCACACGCGGAATAAAAAAAAAAAGAACCAGATCCCAACGACACTCCAGATTCCGCACTGGAAAAGCAACAGTGCTCTTTTCCCTCTCAGCCTCGTACGCTGCTTCCTAAGAGCGCATGCGTAGAACAGCCAAATACCACACGCACGGAGTAAGAAATAATCACATTTCCAGAATTTCGGCACTGGAAGAGCGACAGTGCTGTTTTATCTCCTTGGCTCGAGTGCTGCTTTCTGTGCGTGCTTGCGCAGAACAGCCTAGTGAAGTGCAGTTCCATACAAAAACTTTCGTACCCTTTTCATAAACTGGAGGATGGCTACTGACATTAAGTTTAAGGATTATATATTGTAGAAGTATAAAGAAAGAATTAAAGAAAAAGGGGCTCATTATATTAAATATTAAAAATAATAATAAGTGGAAACAGGGGGTGTTGCAGTTTTACAGTGCTTATTACGAGCCGCCACTGAACAAGAGAGACATATACTTAATTTAACGTTGTATCTGACGGGTTCCTCTATACTGAGCAGTGAGAATTAATAAATTATAGCATGATTTTGTTACTGTATCTGGAATACACATTAATATCTTTAAAAATGTATGACTGTAGTTTAAGCAACTATACCTCGCAAGAGGAGGCACTAACCATAACCTAACTTTAAAAATAAAGTTAGGTTATGGTTAGTTAAAAGTTGTTTTATGGCCACTGATAGACTTTATTAATGATTAAGTTCTGCCTTTTAAAAAATAAACTTATAGATTTGGTTTCAATGTTTACTTTTTTTTAGTTACTAATAGTTTATAAGACACATCACATCTTTCTGCCTTTTAAAAAATAAACTTATAAGATTTTGTTTCAATGTTTACTTTTTTTAGTTACTAATAGTTTATAAGACACATCACATCTTTCTGCCTTTTAAAAAATAAACTTATAGATTTGGTTTCAATGTTTACTTTTTTTTAGTTACTAATAGTTTATAAGACACATCACATCTTTCTGCCTTTTAAAAAATAAACTTAAAGATTTTTGTTTAAATGTTTACTTTTTTTTAGTTGTTTATAAATATTTGAGGGGGATAGGAAAACTGAACTAGCGCCAATATTGGTCAATTTTTGTAATTATATGTATTTAAATTATTTTCATCACGTGTACGAAAATTGTGTAAGTGGATGAAAATTGAACTTAAAGATTCCATTACACTCAGATCTACATTAACTTGGATGATATAAAAATTTTTAATTTCAGATTTGAATTAAAAATTTTCAAATCATCCAATTTCACCTGAAATACACTCATGGACAATATATATATCATATAGTTAACAAAAGATAAATAATAAAAATAAAAATCATAAAAAATAGTAAAAAAATATGCTTGTAGCACTTCAGTTATAACAGGTTTTTGTTAAATAACGTGAATTTTGCAATCCTGCAGGAATTGACAGTATTATATGTGCTTGTTCTAATCTGCACTCTGCTCCCTCATCACTTTTGTCTCGGCGCTTTACTTCCGCGCCGAGTATTATAAACCAGCCACTGCATGCTTATCTTATTCCTGGGATGTGTATTATATGTCTCGAAGCTAGATAAAGGCAATGATTGTTCATTTTATTTTCATTAGCATTACCGCGCGCAATTGATGACAGGGTTTTAAAAGTTGACCTTTTCACTGTTGAAAGATACCTCTCCAGTACAGTAAAATCACCGAGTTTTCCCAAGATGGCAGAATAAACAGACAGGTTGTCTTTTTGAGATTTAATGAAAACTTAGCAAATTAATTCTTGGTTATACAAAAGACAAATTATGTTAAACTTAGCGTTAAAGCACTGAATAAAATGGAAGCAGACCATTCGCTTTCGCGGACGCAATCTTTGCACCTTATTCACAGCACATCCATCACAGTTCTCCACGCATTTTTTAGCGTTCTCAGTCTTCCTGAGGGGATCTCTGGCAGGGTGCTTAACACCGGTTTTTTCCATGAGAAAAGGAAATAGTTAATTGAGAACTTGCGCTGTTTGTCGCACATTTTGGGGTAATGGAAATAGTTAACTGATAACACCCGTCTTTTGGGACATTTTTTTAACCAGTTGAGACAGCTAACTGTCAACACGCTCTGAATGTGACATTTCTTGTCACAGTATACATATTTATATTAAATATACCCGTAACTTGGATATGTTTGACATTCACTTCTACTACTCACGTAAAGTAAAAACCATATCGGACGCAAAAAAGAAGAGACGGCAGTATAGTGTGGATTATATTAAATACGGATTTATCGAAAATCCCCCGAATCCATCATCGCCAATGTGCCTTATTGGTTCTGCTATCGCTTCATCTAACAATATTTGTCAAAAAAAATTTTCAGATGACGCGATGAAGGCTTCAAGATGATTTTAACAAACTACAGCCGAATAAGAATGAAAAAGAAGTACGAAATCCAGCCAACTAGACCAAAACGTTTTTCATCAGTTTCTAAGCAAGACGATGACGGACTTCGAGCTTCGTATAATATCTCACTGTTAACTGTTAAAACAGGCAAACCACATACTATGGGGGAAGATTTAATTTTACTAGCCATAAAAGAAGTAATAACCATTGTGCTCCATAAACCAGCTAAAGATATTATCCGAAAAATTCCTTTGAGCAATAGATCTGTGCAAAAACGAATTGATTAGATGGCTGAAAACATTGAAGAATCATTGTGCAATCATCTGCAGACTTGTTAATTTTCAATTCAGCTGGATGAGTTCACTTTACTAACCAATCAAGCATTGTTCTTGTTATATGTGAGGTTTATCAAAGATGAAAAAGTATGTCACGAACTACTGTTTGCTACCAATTTGAAAACAGATACAGAAGCAGAAACCATATTCAATACACTGGAAAAAGTTTTGTGACGAAAAGAAATTCTTTTTAATAATATTTTGTCATTTGCTACGGGTGGCGCATCGGCTATGACAGCGCGTTACAAAGGCTTCATAGCGTGCTTACAAAATAAAGTTCCTGACGTGTTTGCTGTGCATTGCGTAATTCCTCACCAGTATTTAGTTGCGAAAAACCTGAGTGAAAGCCTCCATACATCACTACAATGTCATCAGAGCAGTTAATAAAATCAAAAGTAACTCGTTGAATGGCAGATTATTTAGTCAGCTTTGCATTGCCAATAATGAAGATTTCAACAGATTGCTGCTTCACACAGAGGTGCGCTGGCTGTCAAAAGGTACTTGTTTGACTCGATTTTACAATCTGTTTAGAGTTCCTAAGACACGGAACTGCGTGACACCCTTATCTCATCAAAGAATGAATCTCCGTACTTGACAGACCTGTATGAATTGTTTAATGATGCCAATCTGCAAGTTCAAGGCAACGACTTAAACTTGATTAAGACAAAAAATAGCGTTGCAGCTTTCGTGTCAAAAACTGCTATTATACCAAAGAAATATTGGCAGACGCGAATTCAATAACTTCCCATATTTATCAACAGTATCATTCAAACATAACGACTTGTTTGCTTACTGTCAACACTTCGAAAACTTCCCAGGCTTGGAAAACCTCCACAGTGATTTCAAGAAACGATTCCAAGACATTCTAAACATGGACACACCAGACTGGGTTTTGGATCCTTTTTCAAATGCAACACAGCAGGATCATCTCAGTTAGAAGAACTAATAGAACTGATGATAAATGAAGAATTAAATTCAAGAATGGATACCAAGAATTTTGGCTTCAGAAGCCGATTTTGCAACTGTACCCAGGATTATGGGCGGTTCTTCAATGATTTCTGATAGCATTCCCATCTTCCTATTTAGCTAAACGTGGATTTAGTGCTGTATCGATGTTGGTAAGAAAAGAGAAATCGGCTCCATGTTATTATTGGTGACTTAGGTTGCTTTTAAGTAAATTAGAGCCTGATATTAACAAACGCCTTAAAATGCAGCAAATTCAACCTTTTCATTAGATAAGTAATGAATTCAATGTCTTTTGAATGTTAACAAAAGTACTTTTTAATATAATTAAGTATGCGTTTTAATTGTTCTCATTGAAACAGTTTTCTTTAAATTCAGAATAAGGATAGGGTCAAAGTGGGCAACATAAGGTTGAGAACTTATGATCTAGCGCCTCTTAGGCTTTACTGGTTCTGTAACAACCAGTCACAACATGAACAGACTATTGCTTTCAAGCGACAGTTATTGAACTAGAATATTCTCGAAAGGCGCAACATTTTAAAAATACGGTATTACGTTATAACAGCATGCGCATGCTGACGTCCGTCATAATGTGGAATCCTTTTCATACAGGATGCAACATGCGCGTGACTCCGATCCGGGATGACGTCACAACAACGTGTTGACGTTCGTCATGACGTAACCTTTTCTAAATACGTCAATGAACCACGTGGATGACGGCACTGTTGCAATCCCAGATGACGTCACAAACTTAAGTATGTGGCTGATCGCGGTACTGACATGAAACCTACTCCAAACACATCAATGGACCACATATAGATGACTTCGCTAGTTGGAATCAGGGATGGCGTCCCAATACTTAAAACACGTAGTGGTCGTCTGGGAACGTCTCTGGAGGGGTTGTCTCATAAGCGCCTCATGATCCCAAACTATCATAGTCTAACTACTAATATGCTTAGATTCTACTCACGGTATAAATACGTACGATTTTAAACTTATTACTATATCAGTAATTGATGATTTTAACGAGGGCTTCCCAGTTACTTGGTGCATATGCACACAAGAAGATTTTACTTCTTTTCAAAAAATTTTTCAACCAGTTAAAAACAATTTAAAATGTGATATATCTTTCGATTACTTTATGTCGGATGTCGCACCAGCTTACCAGAAAGCATGGAATGATGTATTTGACTGCAGTTCAAATAAATTGCTTTGTTCCTGGCACTTGGACAGAGCAATAATCAATAAAATTCAACACTTAATAAATAAAAGATAACTGCTGTGGAGGTTTATAAAACTTTAAATGTACTTTTCCAAGAAAAGGCATGACAGACCATGAATAACTGAAAGTGGGAGTACAGCAGTTATGAGGTATTGAGTGTAGCACACAGAGAATTGGTAAGGATGTGCAAAGTAGATAATTGATGTAGGTAGAAGTAATACAGTTGTAAATGGAAATTTGATCAATAGCTACCAACCAGATATATCATATGGAACTGTTTTAATATAGTTGTAACTGGTTTAAAAGAAATTTCCTATAAAATTCTATCCTTTCTTGGTAGGAACTTTTAGCATTAAGACAAAATTCAATATTTTGTGAATGAATAGAGCATACTTTTCTTGATTAGAGCTATTATTAAACAGAATTATCTTATTTAGATAACAGAAAACATATGAGCATTTAATATAAGCAATACTCATAAATGCCAAATTACAATATATAACAATATAGTTATATATTTGTAATTTGCTATATATTGCAACAAGAACAAAGTATTTCAAATTTTGTACAAATAGATTAAATTATGTTTCCTTTAATTACTAAAGCTGCAGATAATTTTCTCACATTCATTGCCATTACTCCACTTTATAAGTTCTAGTTATTTTTCTAATGCTCCTGCTACTGTTCATTTTAAAAACTTCGTTATTTATAAACCAATAATTTAGTTGTAAATAATATACACAAAAAGTAATATCAATACGAATAACCTTCATGGTCACACAGTAATGCTAATTATTTTCCAGTCGTTAATAGTAAATAAAATTGAATCTAAATGTTTACCTTCTGAAATAAAACACAATTCAGTATTAAATATAAACCTTATTTTTTTTTCTTTTACTCCAAATTTCAAAATAAACTACATAACCCATTTTATTATGCATTTCATTTTAAACAAAATGTATTATGCGAAAAAAAAAAAAAACTGTGACTAGAATAGCAAACAAATGATAACATGTAATGAGGCAACTAGTGTGATCTGTGTTGCACTATATATAGAGAGATTATGCATTGTATTACGACTAATGCATTAATTTTTATTGTCTCTATAACAAACTAAAAATTGCAAGTTAAAAAAATATGAAATTCTCCCAATAAATAACAGATAAATAATATTATTGTTTATTGAGAGAAGTCGGCCACATTCATCAAAGCGATTAACAGTTTTTTTTATTTCTCACATCAAACAGTGCATATTGACACTTTTGAATAACTGGAACTTGATGACAGATTTTTCCAAATTATCCAACATTTTAGTAGAATTGTACCAAAAGAGTCTTCGACATATCCTCCTCAGTCTAGTTTAACTTCAATCATATGAATGGTTTGTGTATACATGGCTAGGATGGGAAAAATTCTAATCAATATTATACTTTGTGTATCCATTCTATGTCTTTATAACCAACCCCAACCATAAGTGTATTGCATGAGCCAATGCAATCCTCTCATATATGTTCATGAAATACTAGCAACAGAAAATCAGTCCATAATTAAAAGGGTAATTTACAGATATTTGTTCACTAGGTCCAGCTCCAGCATTTATGGTATCCTAGGCAATCAGTATCAGATTACCTTCAATCAGGAAACACAAAAATTGCATGAAATTACATGATATATTTTACAAATATAAATTGACACATTTGCAAGATATTTTCCAGTCTTTATATGTAAGTCAAACATAAACTTTATTCATTTCTTTTGCAATTTTGTTTATAAAAACTCTATTTAAAAGTAATTCAGTAACAACTGCAGAACAATAACATCCAAAATTCTTTCAACTCATACAGCTTTTTACCCTGCTGTTGAAATTTAATATGGCTTTTCAGGGTAAAAAGATTCCCAAACCCTGAAGCATCCATATTTACCCACATATTTTCCTCCTTTTTTTCTTTCTCCCCTCTAATTTTAATGTATGAAAACTGAGAAGGAAAAATTATGCAAACAACATAATTTTCAAAGGATGCAGTTACAGTAACAAGTAAACTAACAGTAACTTCAGAGCATATTTATTTAAAAGAAACAAATATTCCAATAAGAGTTAATGTACTATTAGCATTATGATATCTAGCACGATACCTTCATTTCTTCTATCCTGTATCTTGAATACTGCCTCTTCTTATTGTTGGCTTAGGCATCAGATCATTTAATGATGCTGGAAGTGCTGTCATTGTCGTCTGCAACAGCTTGCAACTCATTGTCATGATCTTCATCAGCATTCAGTCTCTCTTCCCCCATGCAATGATCTTCAAACTCTTCAAGAATGTTAGATATCTATTTCTTGAAGTTCATCACTATTATTATTTCATCAATCAGAGTCACTCAAAATTCATGAGCAAATCAATTAGCAGTAGAAAAGCAATCATTTAGTGAATGAATGCAGTTAAAAATTTATGCAAGCTACCTTTCTGAATGTCCTGAGAAAGGACAAAATTATGTATATACTTAAAACCTGC
>KK114940.1:103422-130092 GCA_000611955.2 Stegodyphus mimosarum
CCGTACAGTGTTGCCATTGCTCGCTTTGAAATCATTTAGTTTGTTAATCAGAAATTCGTTGAAATGTTACAAAACACAAAATCGATAATAAAGCAAATTTCAAATTCAAAATTAGGGCTTCCAGATGCCCATATTCGCAGTAGGATTACGTCATTTAAAATTCGATGGCTCTAGGTTTTATCACAATGGGAGAAACATGCATACATTTATGCAGATTTTTCATTTTTTAAAATTTAATGCAGAGCGATAACATTTAGTGGCAACAATTTGAAAAGTGATACGCCGTTTTTGTGTTTCCGACGCAAAATCGCAAAACGAAAGTAATAGTTCTTCGGGACTAAATCCCTTTGGACTAAAAAAAATTAGTATGGACAAAAATACGAGTATGGACAAAAATACGTAAGTATAAATCAAGTGGTCGCCATCACTCGACGAATAAGGCGTGTTGCAGGTAGAAGGTCCAAATCAGTGAACTGAAGAGTCACGTGTGGGTATCAGATGTTAAGGATGGAGAATGTCAGATGGATATTTGTGTTTTTCTCTGGAAAATGGAGAGCATCTAAGAGAGCTGATACAGTTGTTAGGATGATGGAGAACAGAATAGGAGAAATTTCCGGCAAGTTTTTCAATATAATCTTGGATTGTGTCTACTTTGAGATCACGGTGGATATACGAATTTGGAATAAAAGATGGCGCTTTGACAATCTTTCTCAGGGCTTTGTTTTGCAGAACTTGGTTGTGTAGCAGATGCGTTTTGGCAGTGCGGCCCTAGACAGGACTAGCATAGAGTAATGCTGGTCGAAGTATAGAGTTATATAAGATGAATTTTTTTGAAACGGGCAATGATTTCTTCTGCCAAGAAGTGGGCGCATAGTTGGAAACATGATATTAATTTTTTTCACAGTTTCCCTGAGATGTTTCTGAAAAGTCAGTTTTTTATCTAGAAGGGTTCCTAGATATTTGACTTCGTCAATCCAGTCAATTTCTACATCAAATAGAAGAGGTCTTAGTGGAGTGAAATTTGTTTGTCCTTTACGAAAAATAATTCCTTTTGATTTTTCAGTATTAACTGCAATCCTCCAAGAAGTAAGCCATTTTTCTAAATGATTGAGGTAATGTTGAAGAAAGAGCTGGACAACAGTAACTGTAGAAGCTTGCGTCATAATTGCAGTATCATCTGCGAAAAGAGCTATGGTAATTTGGGAGTCTTTAGGAATATGGTAAGTGTAAATGTTATATAAATATGGTGACAGTACTGATCCTTGGGGCACTCCAGCGGAAAACTCTCTCGTGATAGAAACAGAATTGCCAATTTTCACTGCAAAGCTTCTGTCTGGAGATAGGAAGCAATAAGTCTTATACAATGATCGGGGAAGTTCAACTTGATAAGTTTCTAAATAAGTCCCCGGTGCCAGGCCTATCAAAAGCTTTCGCAATATCTAGGAAAATGGCTCCGGTTGGGAACTTACAATTAAAACCATCAGTAATATAGTTGATGACACGAAGCAGCTGGTGAATAGTACTATGAAGATGACGGAAACCAAATTGTTCTTCTGGAATGTAGGAGCTCTGTGGAATAACTTGATTTAGATGATATAGAATAGTTTTTTCAGTTATATTAGAAAGTTGGCTGAGGGGGCTAATTGGGCGGTAATTCTGCGGAAATGTTGAATTTTGATGCGGTTTTGGGAAGACGATGATGATGGCATGCTTCCATATATCAGGAAAGTAAGAGAATTTGCTGATAGAGTTGATAATCTTAGTAAAACAAGTGATAGCATTGATAGGAAGATGTTTCAGAGCTTTGGTAGAAATACCATCAACACCAGGAGCTTTTTTGGGTTTTAAGGAACTAATATAATCGGCAACCAGCTTAGGTGTGGCGAGGAATGTAAAGTTCAAAGGACCTGGGATTTTTAAGAAGGTACTAACTGTTTCATTAACTTTGGAGATATGATTGTTGTCGTAAGGGGTTTTATTGGGCGTAAACGTTTCTTCTAGTATATCTGGAAAGGTGTTAGCTTTGTCTTCACCAGAATACACCATTCCGTTGGTACCATGAAGTGGTGGAATTTGCTTGATGGGTTTCTTAAATTTCTTAGCAGTGTCAAAAAGAGAATTATCTGCAGTTGCGAGAGAGTTGAGGAAGTTTCGCTAGCGTTGTGTCTTGAAGTTACTAATGTCCTTTTTGATCTCACGCTGAAGAGCGTTCAGTTGCGTTTTGAGTGTCGTTTCTCGTGTATTTTGCCAGTTTTTTCTAATACGATTTTTTGGATTTGACGTTTTCTCTTATGCTGGTTGGAAGAGGAAGAAAAGAATGGGAACTGATGAATTTATTGGTAGAGAAACTGATAGCATGTTCAATATAGGTGGTAAACTTCTTGATTTCAGACTCAATATCGTCTTCATTGACGATTTTGGGATTTCCACGATTTTTGTGAATTTCTTCCAGTCTGTGACACCAATACTCCTACCCAGTGAAGGTAAGTAGCTATTAATGTTGATTTCAAGATGGATGAGATTATGGTCAGATGAGAGAGCTGGCATAACAGAAATTTGGCAATTATAATCGAGGTTGTTGGAGAGAAAAAGTCAACAATAGAAGAGCTATTATAACCATAATGCGTAGGTTCATCAGTGGCATGAATGGTATAATTTTTATTTTGAATCATGCTAAAAATTTCTCCTCCTTTTCCATTGGTAGCTCCATGATTCCAACATTGATGCTTAACATTGAAATCTCCTCTAATTAATACAGGTGAGTTAAAATCCAGTACATGTTCAATTTCAGAAATGATGGGACTGTTATTAACCCATTAACGGGCTGACCCTTCGGAACAAAATGCTTTGAAAACGGCTGTATTTTTGTCTAATAAATCCCTCCAAAAAGGTCTGGTTTGCTTTCAGGAAACGCTTTTAAGATGGGCCATTGCCTAGAGCGGTATGTTCGCTTCCCCTTAGAGTGATGGATAAGCCATAAAAGATCTCCTCGCTAATGAATAGCAGCAAGAGCTTGTCCCTCAGTTTCGCTAGTTTTTAGTTGGCAAATGCTTGATCTTTTGGTCATGGCACTGATCAAACAACAATTTTCCTGGCGTAAGTTTTTCTGAATTTTAAAGCAATTTCTAGAATTTTGGTGATTTTCTAAAAATATTTCGCTAATTTCAGCTATTGTGCGTTTACTAGCATTATGAAATTTAAAATTAAAATTTTATTGAGTTAATTTGAGAGACTGCATTTTTAAATCAAACGGAAATTCAAATGAATTTGGTGCAATCTTTTGCTAGACTAGGAAGAATTATTTATGTGTTTAAAGACAGGATTTTCTCCCTTTTCCGCATTTTACAGATTAAATGTATAAAACGAAACTTATGAAAATCCTTTTTAATTCTCATTGTTTTAGTTAAATGAATTGTAACTTTTCAAATTTTTTTCTCTTCCCTTTTACATAATATTCTTGCTCGTACGTGACTCAGTTTGAAAGTACGAAACTTCCACTTACAAATTATATTACGGCATTACATTATCTCAAGGAACAATTGAGATTAATGTACTCAAATGATACAGAATGTAAGAATGATAATATGAATAGTCAATTTAAAATAAAATTCTGTTTGTCAGTTTTCGTTTACAATTTTCACTGCTTTATGTTCCGTACAAGAAAAGGTACTCTCAAATTCGTATACTTTCAAAGAGCTGCATTAGAAAAATTAATTATTCATGAAACGGTAAGAATTTCCCTTTAGGTAAGGTAACTCTTATCCAACTCAATTCAAATAAATTTTCTATGCTTTGCGTAATTGATTGCAACCCTATAATATATCATATGCAAGTTTTCAAGTACGTATGATCTCAACTGAGGTTGGGTGAGCACTGACTTCTTAACAGCATTTATTCTTGAATCTTTTGATGTACTGAAAAACACTGTCACTTAAGCCGCCTAGACAGTATAGTAGTTAGGAAAACCTATTGCGGTAAGGATGGGTTCGGTTTCGAATCTAGGAGAAGGCTTGTCTGTTTGTACATGTGTAGTGTCCGTGCGCCATGGGGGCGCTCTTAATAGGCAGGGATCCGAAAGTCCTCTCGAGAGGTTAGTGGTATGGGAAGGGAAGTGGGAGACCCTCTGACCAGTCTCTCAAGAGCGCTTTCCATCAAAATTGAAGTCGGAACTGAGTGAAGTCGTAGTGTCACCTGTATGGTGTTCAAGGCTCTTGCCAAGGACAGGCGCAAAAGTGCACTCCTTGCCACGATGAATTTCGCGGGTTTGTTCTGATGTTACTATCAGATAAGTGAAATAAGTCACACACAACACACATTCCCACGTATTTTTTACCATTTATATGCCTTTGTCGAAACAAAATTCCGAAAAAGTTTATTTGCTACTCTTATCGTTAGATTATTGCAATTTAAATTTATTTAAGCATGGGTTTAACACCGATTTCAAATTATTTAATTTTACTTTATTTCTGATAAGGTATTCTTATAATATGATTGTCTCATTTTTCAGTTTGAATCAAGCGAAAAGTATGTATTTGGAAATTGCGTTTTGAGTTTAAAAAATAAGACACTTGTTCCCTATATGCTTCCTTTGATACAGATAATTTTAGCAATTTCATATATAACTGATGTAAAATACTTTTCTCTCTATTCTTCTATATATAGTAATCTTTAACACAATATAATTAATGCGCTGTTTCTCTAAAAGCACGTGTAACTTAAATTGGGAATTCTAAGAATAGATTTAATGGAAATATGCGATACCCGTATTATAATCTAATAGTCATGTATTCCTGAATGTTGCAGATTCAATGTCATGCAAACATTTGTCAGCAATACAATATTTCTAGCAAGGGAAATTTAGTTTCGACAGATAAGCTATCTGTTTTCACATAGTTCTTTCTGTGTTTGCTTTAAAATTAAAATCATAACTTGAAATAATGTCCCTTATTACAGTTTCCATTCAGTTACTTTATATATTATGAGGAATTTCTCCGGCCTTCTTCGCATGCCGTGGTGGTGTAGTGGTCAATACGCTCGACGCGTAACCGAGAGGTCCGTGGTTCGATTTCTGGCGAAGGCTTTGCTCATTTTCCATTCTTCTGCTTCCAAAAAAATCCTAATGGCTCTACAAGTGGCGCCCGAATTAAAAAGGTGGTTGATGATGATTCTCCTCCACCACGATTTGGCGATTTGGGCCCCTAATTCCCAGTCGCCCTTTAAAAAAGGGGAGTATATAAGGTATTTCTCCCGCCTTCTTCGCATGCGTTCGTGCTGTAGTGGTCAGCACGATCGACGCGTAACCGAGAGGTCCATGGTTCGATTCCCGGGGAAGGCTTTGCTCATTTTTCATACCTCCTGCATCCAAATACCTAATATCTCTACAATACATACTAAAGTAAGAATGATACTACCAATTACTTTCATATATTTATATTTTATTTAGTTAGCTCATTAGAAATGTAAAAAAAAAACTATTCATAAAGAATTCCTAGTTATCAGCGTATAAAATTATACACAATTGAAAAGTTTAAATCTGGCATTCTACTAAATATATTTTTGTTTCTTATAAAATATAAACAAAATAATTTAATTTGGTACTAACATGGCTTATAAGTTATTGAAAGTTTAGAATTTTTCATGCAACACACATTTTAATGATGGCGAATTATCAAATTCCTCCTAGCGTGCTTTAGTAATACTGGTGGTTGCAACCGGCAATCAGAAGTTCAAATCACATAGGAGAATTTAACTTATTTTTTATATATCGTGCTCCGAAAAACCGTGATGACAGATGAAATAATACGCATATATCTGTCTATTTTCTTAAGGTTAAGAATTAGCGTGAAAAAGATTTGTCACATTTAAATTTTGCTTTAATACTGATTTTTCTCTAATTTGTTAATTACTAATCTTTCTTTTACTTTCTCATTTTAGTTTTATTCCATTTATTTACTTCTTGTAATCTAATAATCTTAAAAATACAGAAAGGATACAGAAGAATTCCCTTTTTTTTTTGAATTAAATGAAATATTTGCATTATAATTTGAATTCTTTCACCCTTTTGCAGCTATTTTTTTAATTGTCTTACTATATATATATATATATATATATATATGAGCAGTAAAATTATAAAAAGTGATAAATATATACCACACTTTTCATAATTTTATTACTCAAAAAGTTTAATATCTCAGTGAATGTATCTTTTTAACGTTTGGATTTTGACAAAAACAGAATGACAGGATGTTTGGGGGAAAAAAAAGATAAGTAAAGGAAAGTAACTTACTCTCTCCCTCATTCACACCTATCTCTCGTTACTAAGCAATTTACATTATAGGAGGGATTTTGTCGCCAGGGGGTCGGTCATTTCAGTGAAAGATTAGGGGTCGATGCCTGCAAAGGACGAAAGGAATCGGCAGGCTCCTAAAAAGCCTCAATCCCCAGTGGGTAAATTAACATCTGAGAAGCTTTATTTTAGTATAAAACAGTTTGCAAATCCAAATGGAATTAATTTCGAGAAATGTTTCAGAAGTTTTACAGAAAATAGTTAATCTAAAGTTGATACAGCAAATTAGTTTCTGAAACTAATACGCGAATGCTATTCAAATGCGAAAATATCTCCATGTTTTTTTACCTTTTTTCTAAAAGACCTACGTTTGAAATCTAGCAAAAGTGCTAAGATAACTTCCTGCTGGTCTTTATGGCAATTAAGAGTTTAGAATAGGAAAGTAGTTCGTAAATCTCAAACATTGAAGTGCTTTGTTCAGTTTTCCTAATATTGATAAATTCCTTCATTTGATAAATCTGAGAGAAAACATAGTATGAATATATAGACATAAAGATGAATCATTGTTTATTTCCCAGAGGTCAGTTTTCCTGCATTAACAAATATTTTAATATTACTACAAATTAAATTTAGCACTAATTAACATTGTGTTCCAACTTCTGTAGTAGTAGTAGTAGTAGAAGTAGTGTGCCGTTGAGCTACCTCCTGATCACTTGTATGAACCCACATAAAATTTTCAGCTATCTCTACGGAGTATATCTACTAACTGCCAAACCCTAAATAGATGTGGATCGGCACTTCAGATGGTATTTGTAAATATTAATTTTGGAAATTGAAGTATAATAATACAATTTTTAGAATGCAAGAGAAATTTTTAAAAAAGGCACTAAAGCAATTCAATTAACAACATACACATATATATGTACAAACACGAATAATAATATTAACTTATATATTTGAAACGTACTCATAAAGTTAATATCCATTTACATATAAATTCGGTTTCAAGTTCCATATTCCGTAGAATCTTTAAGAATTAAAGTGCACTACGCAATCTGTGGAATAGTACCGATATTCGGACAAGCTGAATGTTTATTTATTTTCTACTATAATACTTTTCATTGAATTCATCATTATTAAATTGTCTATAGTGCGTTGATTAAATGCTACTGAATTGTCATGTGTTCAGATTAATTGAAATCGTAGAAGTGCAGCTAAGAAATTCCTTGAACATGTGAGTTAGGCTTTACATTATTTTACGACTGGGGCTCTTAATTCTGCTCTGAGTTGTATCGAGCTCTGCGTAGTATCTTGGCTAGCACTTCCCTGTCACGAATAATGTCATATTCCGAATTATTTCTGGTGATGCATGCATAAAATCCTGCAAATTTATGTTTGGAGTTATAGCGCGCGAGGTCAATGCCCCTAACGAAAGAGATATTTCCGTGGAGGAATTCCTAAGGAAAACGGGCTTATATTCACTCTACACATAGGGCAGTGTGTATTTTTAATATATGGACGCATCAAGAATCCTAGAGATTAGTCATCGGTGCATCAATAGGATACGCCTAAAATAATACGAAACTTTTTTAAATTTTTGAATTAATAATACGTAATAAATATTAATATATTTAATAGTTTTGGAAAGAAATAATCATCTTTAAAAACTAAATTTATCATTTAGTTTGTTTCAAGTTTGTTTGTTTGTTTCAATGTAAAGTGTTGTTTGAAAGAAATGAAGCGATAAGACTGATGCAGAGCTGTATAAATCATTAGCATAACAAACCTTAATTTTGCGTTCAAGATTATTTCAGAAATAAAATATATTTTACTTATTAGTTAGCTATCAAGTTTCAAGTGCCTCTGTATGCCGACAATTAGCTTGAAGCATGTTAAGCTTAGTTCCGGTGATTTGCAGTTAGTTGTAGCGTTGCAGGTGTGTGAATGCCTGTGTATGACCATAAGCCAGGATAGAAAGTAGTACACAGAACGTTGCGGTAATATTTATTTTTCCCTTACGGCCTCACAGTGATTAAATGGCTAATTTACATTTTTTAAAATTTAATGTTGACAGGAATTTTTGCACACATTATCATTTGCAAAACAGACTAAAAATTTATCAAAACTTTAATGTTTGCACCAACATAAAATATTCTCTTAAATAAAATTTGTATAAAGTTTTTAACATAACTTCTGATTTCTGGCCGAATTATTGAAAGTCAGAAAATGTTTTCGATTCATATGAGAATTATTTGAGACATTTATTTGAAGTAAAAAAAATGATTATTCATTGTTGAAAAAGAATTTTTTAATTGAAAAACTTCATTGAAAATATGTTATTAAGACTAAAAAGATAAAAATTTTTAAAAAGTTTTATAAAATAAGATTTTATTCAAAACTGATAAATTTCTTAATAAGCCAAAAGCAAAAAAAAATGTGGTATATTTTAATGGGAACAAGAGATTAATTAAGCTTCCTTGCAATAATCATGTGCAATTTATATCACGAATCATAAAAGTGTAGGCACTTAAGTAACGAAATCAAATAGTCGAATTGCAATGTCAAAAATATATCAAGGGCGACAATTTTTTTATTATTCATGATACAAATTTGTTAAGAATTTTTTTAATTTGTCAGAATATTTTAAAGGATATTATTTACTCTCTTATTAATATATATAACAAATTACGGTATTCTTCTGTTCTCGGGATCGGATTAAAAATGTATGTATGTATGCATGTATATATGGATGAATGTGTTCATGTATGCGTGTCGATATATATAAGAACGTATGTATCTCTTTAGACATATATGCACACAGACACACGATATGCATACATACATTCTTGAATCCCTTCCGATAGCAGAATATTATCTAAATTACTTTTCTTTTTTTAATTTATTAATAATTTTATGAGTTAAAAGTAAAAGCTTATTCTATAAAAAAATCTTTATTTTTTTAAAATTTCTTAAACAACTTCTAAATTAAATCCTTAATTTACCTTCTGTTAACTTTCTACACTAGTAACAAATTTCTTGTTTCTTTAGAACCAGTGTAAGACCGTTATCGTGTCAATAGCTCGGAAAGAGTTCTCCCCGCGCTATTGAGGGTTATTACCTATTGTCGTCAGAGTTGGAGCGATGTTTGTCCCCTTAGGCACTTGGGGGTGAAAGTGAGACAAAAATCCTGGCTAGGCGTTCTTCACGTGTGTTTTAATTCTAACAAAAACACGGGACAGCCCGTTTCCAAGGAGATATTTAGAATGACAATATTCCGGGTCAAACCGTGCAAGAGTCTGCGTAAAAGTGCGAGATATTCGGGGTCAAACCGTCAAAGGGTTAAGAGGTATGTTGATATTAGAGATAAGGAATTTTTTATGCTCAATTTGAATTTCGATAGTATTACTTTAAAAAGAGGTAGAAAAATTTTGTTTGAGTTGATGTTGGATGGTTCTTTTAGCAAAAGTGATAATTCCACCTCCGCGTCTGTTTTGTGGGTCCGCACGGTAAATCGAATAGTTTGAGTAAAGCACTTTTAATGCAGGTTTCAAATGAGTTTCCTGAATAGGAATTACATCAGGTTCTAGTTCCAGAAGAAAAATCATGAAATTCGTCTTTTTTGTTGAATAGGCCATCAGCATTCCATGAAAGAATTTTGATGTTTCTCTGATAAATACTGCGTGGCTTGTTGAAGACAATTATTAATTTCGTCAAGAATGTCCACAAGAGCACCTATTTTGCTTGTAGTCGAGGTTTGTTTCTTCATAGTGTTGAGGCCTTCTACAATAACAGTTCATATTGTTTTTAATGAACCCAAATTAAATAAGTCTGAAAAAGTGGACCTTGTGGTTGGAGTGTCAGATAAGTTGGAATTCTTAGGATTTTCAGGCTCCGGAGAATCCATTTCTTTATTTAGAGGTGGAAAGTTGTTGTCTTGTAAATTCCAATGATTTTTGGTTGGTGGATTGCTGGGGGCGAATTTCTGCTTGGTTGGTTGTGGGCTAGCTGGACACTGGCAGAGGTTAGCTGGATGTGGACCACCGTTATGGCATCACTTATTTTTGTCAACTGGGAAGTTTTTAGGTTCACGATTTCCCCACAACGCACACAAACCTAGTCACGGGTAGGTAAAAGTTAGCTGTGGAAGTATTGCTGGAAACGATAGCATTGTGTAGGGCGAGGCCTCCGTTTTAAAGTTTCAGCAGTGACATTTATATATCCGATGTAGTTGAGATGGTAAATGTTTTCTGATGCTTCAGTCTTAGGAAGATTAATTAAGAAAAGAAGCATTGGCTTATTTCCCTTTCTGGTTTTCATGATTGTGATATGGTTAATGGTAAAGCTTTGGTTTGTTAGTTCTTGGACGATATAGGTGGGGTTTATAGTCACTGGGAGGCCTATGATTACGGCTTTAATCACTTTTTCTTCTGTCAGAAGAAATGTAGGGCTTTAAGTGTGTTTCTTCTATGACTTTGCGAATAAAGCAGTGAGAGTCAGCATTAGGAGGTTCAATTTATAGTCTGTCTCCTTTAAGAGTGCCTGTTATATTTCTTCCAGTTTGATTACTTAAATTTGCAAGAAATTCATCGGATTTGATAACATTATCCACTATTATGGGTGAAACTCCCTTCTTTTGAGTTTTATTTGTAGGGAATTTCTTCTTGGTAGGTTTTGGAATTGCTGTAGTTTTTGGAATGGTAGCACGTATAGTTGGTTGGCTAGAGGTGTATGGGTGGTTATCTTCAGTATCATCCAAGTTCATTGCGTCATTATCGGTTTGGAGCAACTTGAAATTTGTTATTAGTTTTAAGATTTGGTTCATCATATTCTCTCTCAGATTCTATAGATTTTCTTAGTTGTCGTTCTCCTTGTTTACGGTATTCACCTCCAGTTGGATGAGCTTCGCAGTATTGTTTCAAGTCATTTATTTGCTTTTGTAAGAGTTCATTTGAACTTTTGAGTTCATTGATTGTTGCAGTAGTTTGAGCATTTTCTTGTTCTCTTAATTGATTGATGGCTTTTGCAAGTAGCAAATGTAGTTCTTTGATATTTTCAGGTGAAAGTCAACCATCTGTTTGATTTAAGGCATTTTTAGTGTTGAGTACAACTTGCCTGGTGGAGTTGGCATTGTTCGATAAAGTTAGCTTGTGCTTGAGGATGTGAATAAACTGAGGAACTGCTAAAGTTTGCGTATAGTCATGATCGGAAGTTTCATGTGAATGTGCAGAATCCTAATTGTTCGTTGTATGCGTGAGCGCAGGATCTAACTTTAAATTAGAGCCGACCTCAGCACAAGATGTCATGCGCAAGGAAAAATAAAGAGCAAAAGAAGTTGCAATCTACTTTTATAGAAGACCCGAAACTTCTCAGCAGCCTTGCAACTGAATTTCTCACGGGACCTCTGACCGCAGTTGATGCCGCGGCTTGGAGAGAACACGCAAGAAAGAAATCCAACGAGTTATACTTGCCGGGAAGCAGGCACGGCAGCTGTAATCCAAACGTAGAATACTCAAGGTGTGAAGCTGATATCTAGACTTATAAAGACAGGTGTGCGCTGAGTCATCTACGAGGGGGTCTACGAGTCTACGAGTCATCTACCTTCTCGAACGACAGCACAAGCTTGAATGTTTTTCATCTTCAACGGTGGTATGCTCTTCCAAACGTTTTTTCCCATTTAAGATTGTCTTTAATTCCTAAATATTTTTGTGAGTCATAGAAAATCTTACTGTGGAAGTAGTGTTTATCGAGCTGTTTATAAGCCTGTTTAGCTTCTCCTCTATAAATAGCAATTGTCTCCACGATAACTGTAGCTTCCTTTACATCCGCGGGTCTCAGTATATTTTATCGCTATATTTTACAATGATTATTTTTCCGTTTCTCAATAGAAATATTAAAAAAAAATATATATATTTTGCTATTTTGCCATTTGCACAACCTATTGCCTATTTGTATTAAATATGCACACATAAGAAACGTTGCACTTGCTTTAATGGTAATAGCATTTGGTCTTATGCATTTGCCCACCCAACATGCCGGTCATTACCTGACGCAATTGGGTGCCGCGTTGGTTGGATATGCTTATGCCAGGCTTTGTAAAAATGATATTGGCGTTAATCGTTCTTTTTTAATATACATATTGTAAGTAGAACAAAGATGTCCGTTAGTATAACTAATATTAGACTGAACAATTGGTTACCATTTTAACTATCAAAATTTAAGTTATAATACTTTAATTCTAAAATTTAGTGTGAAATTTATCCTGTTTAAGAAAGAGATCAGTTTTCTTTATGTCTGGTTAAATTTCACTTAGTTTTAACCATAAATAAGGATCCACTTTTAATTAGTCCGAAGGGGCTTTGTCCCTGAAGGATTATTGTTTTCGTTTTTGCGTTTTCCGTTGATTCACTATAAATTTCCGATTCACTTTTCAAATTGTTGCCTCCAATCATTATATATAAAGAAATTAAATCATGAAGAATCTGCATAAATGTATGTATGTTTCTCGCATTGTGGTAAAACAACGGTACCTAGAGCCTTCCAATTTAGAATAACGTACGTTTCCACCCAAATATGAGCATCTAGAAGCCCAAATTTGGAATTGGAATTTGTTTTATTAGATATTTCATACCTTGTAAAACTTTAACGAGTTTTTAATTAACAAATTCAACGGCTTAAAAGCGAGCAATGGCAACACTCTACGAGGAGAAAAAAAAACCTTTTTATCTCCATCGCGCGGAACTGTGTATCGGAAATTCTAAAGATATGGTTATTTTAAAATTATTTTGCGATATTGTTGTTGAACTGAATTTTATGGTTTAAGTGCGAAGAACATGATATTTAATAAATAAAGGTAACACACAAACGTTAAAAAAGGCCCCTTTGAGCATAATTTAAAATCTGAAACATTTCAGATTTTTTCTTAGTCCAAAGAATCTTACGTCCCTGAAGGACTATTGTTTTCCTTTTGCAATTTTGCGTCGGAAACATTAAATATTGGTTCACTTTTCAAACTGGTGCCACCAAATATTGCAGACCTATATTATATTTAAAGAACTTAAATAATGAGGAATGTGTATAAATGTATGGATGTTTCTCGAGTTCTGATAAAACGACGGTATCTATTGCCCTCGAATTTTGAATGGCGTAATCGTGCTGCGAATACGGGCACCTGGAAGCCCAAATTTGCAATTTGCAATTTGTTTTATTATCGATTTCCTATTTTGTAACATTTACCCGAATTTTTGATTAACAAACTCAAGGATTTCAAAGCGAGCGAGGGCAACGTTGTACAGAACAAACATTTTAATCTCCAACAAGTGAGACTGTCTATAGGAAATTCTAAAGATATGCTCAGTTTAAAATTATTTGCGATATTGCTTTTTAACTGAATTTTATCATTTTACCGCGAAGAACATGATATTTAATAAATCAAGGTAACACACAAAATGCTAAAAAAAAAAAAAAAAAAAAACCGCTCCTTTGCACATAATTTAAAATCTGAAACCTTTCAGATTTTCTTTTTATATATTTTTTTCAGCCCAAAGGGGCTTTGTCCCTGAAGGACTATTGTTTTCGTTTTGCGATTTTGCATTTTAAACATTAAAAGTCTAAATTGTTTTTCAAACTGTTGCCACAAAATAATGCAGCCCTATATAATTTTTAAAGAAATTAAATAATGAAGCAGCTGCATAAATGTATGTATATTTCTCCAAATGTCAGAAAACAATGGTACCTAGAGCCATCCAATTTTGATTAACGCACGTTTCTACCCGAATATGCGCATCTGGAAGGCCGAACTTGGAATTAGTTTTATTATATATTTTATATATTGTAAGATTTTAACGAATTTTTGATGAACAAACTCAAACGATTTAAAAGCGAGCAATGGCAACATTCTACGAAAAAAAAAACCTTTTTATCTAAAGCGCGCGGAACTGTGTATTGGAAATTCTAAAAATATGTTAATTTTAAAATTATTTTGTGATATTGCTGTTGAATTGAATGTTATGGTTCAACTGCGAAGAGCATGATATTTAATAAATGAAGGTAACACACAAAACGTTAAAAAACTCCTCCTTGGACACAATTTAAAATCTGAAACCTTCTCGTTTTCATGTTTTTTTTTTTTTTTTGTTTGTTCTGTATTTATTTTTCAAATATAACATGGAAAAAATTCATGTTCACACAAATAGGTTGTGCAAAATTGCAGCAAAAATATACTAGCTTTATTTGAAATGCCTATAAATTCGTTTTTTATGAGCGAAAAGTTAACAAGTGTGTTATTCTTTCAAACTTCAGTTAGAGTTCGATCACAGGAAATTTCTGTCAATTGTTCTTTTCCTTCACGAGATAAAATTTCAGGTACACTGCGGGAAAAAAATTGGGACAGTTGTTATCTCTCATTCTAGTGGGTCGATTGGCAAAATTCAAAGTGCGTTTTACATGTCTCGAAAGCGCGACTTAGGATATATATTGGATATATATATATATATATGTAATAATAAAATTCCATAGTCAAAAATGCACTTAAAACCCTAACTTAAATTTCGCTTTTCTTTTTGTTTTTTCCCCAGTCACAATTCTAAATGCCTGTTCTTTTCATTTTAATAGCGACGATCTCTTATTTGAAAGTACGTGGAATTAAAAATCCACAGCTGTTGATTTTCCCGCCTTTTCTACACGTAAGTTATTGAATGTTCTGGAAATATTTAAAGCGAATTGGATTGGCTGACGAGGGTGACGTCATTTCTTGGAAGCTCCGCCTTTCCAGAGGTTTATAAAAGGACTCGGAAAGGAATATCGAGGGGTCTTTTAATTACTATAACGATGGAGTAAACTTTAATACAAACAGTTATTAGTTGTTCTTTTTTATTTACTCCGGGGATCTGATTTTTGTAACTGCTGTTTTTCACGGAAATTAATAAATGGATCCTGTTTTTTCTTTAAACTTATCGTCTGATATTTGAGCTACGACTACATTTGGTACATCACAAATAGTCGGCAGGATAGTGTGCCGACGAAGAAATGAATTCCAATAGAAGTGAAAGACGATTTTAAGTTGTGTTTGTTTTTTACAGTTGAAGAATTGTAAATTGTGCTACAGCTTTGTCTTCGCATTTTGAGCGCATGTTTGTGTAACATCAGAGATAACATGTGATTAAATTATATCTACGGTCAACATTTAAGAACAAGACAGAGAAACACAGTATTAAACCAATAGGTATAAAGTGCGATATTTACGGCCTGTTATAGATTACTGTGTGGCATTTGTCAACAAATTCTCAAAGTTTAAATGATCCTATGTAAGTAAATTCATACAAATTGTTCTAAAATGCAGTTAAATTTTTTCATTTGAACATTCTATTCATGATTCAGAATTTGAGTACAGGAAGTATGCACCCAACTGTTATACACTAATTTGAAGAAACCTCAGATTAAGTCTGCTACATTCAAAGGCATCTCTTCTATTTGTGTGTTATAAAATTATTCTATATCACGTAGAGATCTTTTATCATCTTCTGTAATGAAATTTATCGCAACACCTTTACGTCCAAATCGATCACCTCGGCCAATCCTGTGAATGTAATTTTCTCTGTTAGTTGGAAGATCATAATTAATAACCAAAGATAATTATTGAACATCAATGCCTCGGGCTAATATATCAGTAGTAATCAAAACACGACTAGATCCAGACCTAAATTCGCGCATGATAATATCTCTTTCCTTTTGATCCACATCTCCATGCAAAACAGACACAGTAAAATCCTTGCTATGCATTTTATCAGTCAACCAGTCAACTTTCCTTCTCGTATTACAGAAAATAACAGCCTGAGTAATTGTGAGAGTTTCATATAAATCACAAAGTGTGTCCAGCTTCCATTCCTCTCTATCTACTGCAATATAAAAGTGCATGATACCCTCTAGAGTAAGCTCTTCTTTGTTGACTAAAATACGAACTGGATCTGGCATGAACTGTTTCGTAACATCCAGAACATCAGCTGGCATAGTAGCTGACAACAGGATAACCTGAGTACTAGAGTTAAGTGTCTTAAAGACATCACAAATTATTTTCGAAAGAAATGGAAGTCGGTAAGCGGCTTAAATTTGGATAAATCAATGATTTTAGAAGGTTTGATAGATGGTTTGCCAACGAACTTAAAGTCTTTGATGATTGTTCAAAGTCTCGCTGATCCGATAACTTGGCTGGAACAAGTCCACAAACTTCGACAAATTCATGAATTTAAAGATGAAAATTCACAAAATTATAACAGAGATAGGAATAGTCAACAATTCAGACAAGCTAATTTCCGAAATAATAATCGTCAGTTTGTTGATAATCGACCCAGTGCATCTAATTACAAACCTAATAGTTTTCAACAAATTGAAAATAAATGTAACAGCAATAACAACAACGGAAAGAAAGTTTAAAGTCACCATACTAATAGTAATTTTGACGGTATAGCCCCATCACCTTGTAGAATATGTACCAAAAAAGGGATACCAAATTGTTATCACTGGGCTCAAATCTGCCTATTCCGAAATGAGAACAACGAAACTGAAACTAATTCTAATGTGGAAAACAAAAATTCGGGGCCTGATTCTTCGGGAGATTGACAATTAAGAATTAAGGGATTTTTATCCCATGGCAGATCAATCGACTGTGTCGTGGACACTGGCGCACATTGTCTGTCATCTCAGAAAAATCTGCAAAAAATTTACAGTTAAAAATTCAAAAGGTAAAAGGCATTAAAATTAGGCAAACTAAAGGAAAATTTTCTATTGATAAAATGTGTAAATCACAAATGAAAATTGGAAATATTATTAAACTAATTAACTTGTTTGTGTTAGATACTAATTTAGATTATGTTCTTTTGGGTTTAAATGAATGTAAATTATTTGAATAAAAATTGATTGTAATAATTTAGTGGTAACTCAAAGAAATTAAAACATTTCAAACTCTGTGAATGTAAATAATAGAGTTTCTTTTCATGTACAACTTGATCAAGTACTTGAAAAAAAAAACAGTAATGTAATACCATCATTTAAGACAAAACCTAGAAGTAATATCTCTAAGGTAATAAGTGTTGATGAAAATAATACATCTAATGAAATTAATCTGTCTAAACGTATAATAGTTGATGAAAGTCTAATATTATGAAGTTTAATGATGACAAGATGTCTAAGGTAACAAGAGTTAATGTAAATAATGAAAGAAATGTAAAACTAAAAATTCGAAAAAGTGATGTGAAAAAACAAAGTATTGAAGTAACAATAGATTCAGAGAGTATGGAGGAAAAAAATCCTGAATTAATTAAATTTTTAAATAAATATAAGAATGCGTTTTCCAAAAATAAATATGATGTAGGTTAAATTAACATTGAACCACAACGAATTAACTTGACTTCTGATTTGCCTGTTACTTTAAGACCTTACCGAACTTACCCTAAGGAAGAAGAAATTAGACGGCAAATTGATTAATTATTAAAAAATGGAATTATTAAAGAAAGTTGTAGTCCTTATGCATCCCCAGTAACCTTAGTATTAAAATGCGAGGAAGGCAAAACAAAAAAAAAAAAAAAATGAGAATGTGTATTGGTTATCGTAAGCTGAACGCTTTGGCAAAGACTGACGCTCATCCCCTGCGCCGGATAGACTTTTTATTAGACAAATTAAGTAACGCAAATGTTTTTCCTGCAATAGATCTAAGATCAGGGTTTTGACACATTCCCATTCACCCTGATGACACCGAAAAATTGGCTTTTATTACAAATTTTGGACTGTATGAATGGCTAAGACTCCTTTTGGCTTCAAAAATGCACCAGCTATCTTTAACAGAGTTATTAAACGCATCCTCACTCAAAATAAAATCTAATTTGCTTGTAGTTATTTTGATGATATAATTGTTTACTCTTCTTCCAAAGAACAACATCTAAAGCATTTGAGTGAATTATTTGAAATATTTATTCAAGAAGGTATTAAATTGAACCAGAATAAATGTGTCTTTGCCAAAGTTAAAATCAGTTTTCTAGGTTATGAAATTAAAAAAGGTAAAATTACCCCAGATAACCAAAATATTGAAAGTATTAAAAATTTGAAATACCCAAGTAATGTAAAAGAACTACAAAGAGTGTTAGGCAGTGTAAATGTTTATCATAGATTCATACCTAATTTTGCTAAATTAAGATCTCCTCTAAATAAGTTATTGAAAAAAGATGTATCATGGCATTGCGATGATCAATGTCAAACTACTTTTGATGAACTGAAAAATATTCTTATTTCAAAACCAGTCTTACAATTGTATGATCCAAATAAACCTTGTCATGTTTTTGTTGATGCATCACAGACTGCTGTGGGAGCTGTTTTGAAACAATCAGATGTACTACACCCACTTTCCTACCAGTCTAGCGCTTTAAAAGATTACGAAAAAAATTATGCAATTACAGAACTTGAATGTTTAGCTATTATTGATGCTTTAGATAAATTTTATTACTATCTTCCCAGTCAAAAATTTACAATCCATACCGATCATGCAGCCCTTGTTTGGCTTAAAAATGTTAAAAATTTAAGAGGCAGATTATTCTGTTGGTCATTCCGAGTCAGTATGTTTGGTTACGAAGTTATATATCAAAAAGGCTCTACAAACGTTGAAGCTGATATGCTTTCTAGACAACCTGTTTCTCATCAGCTCCAACATTCTGTGTATTTTCTTAATCGTGATGAAATTATACAACAGCAAAAGAGTGGCAATGTGCGTGGTAAAAATATGTAGAACAAAATGATTTGATGGTAATTAAGAAGAAAAAAGGTTATAAAATTGTGGTACCAAAACCCTTAAGATTAAAATTGTTAACTGAAACTCATGAAAAATTCGGACACCCAGTGGCTTTATCATTAAAATTTTTAATGATAAAGCCACGGTGAACTGGAAATAAAAAATTTGTAAAGTACGAACTGCTCTAATGTTTTGCAGCAATCTCTAAAGACCTGGATCAAGAACTAAAACTGTTGGCGAGAAATGTTTTCTCAATACTGCATGCATAATGCTATTTTCTTTATTTTCTATAAATGTCAATATATTAAGGTATATTATTTACAATTTTATGTATTGATATTATTATTGATTGTGTCATAGTGAGAGTGTCCATTTAAGATTAATATTATTGTGACTCGAATTTTGGATGCGAGTTCTTCAAACAAATTAAGCAATTAATTAAGAAGATTCCTAGTTGTTGTCGCGCATTTCACTATCTGGAATGTTTTGTAGTTGATTCGCCCGACTTCAAGCCTTTTCAGATGGAGGGAATATTTTGTAATAGTAAAATTCCATAGTCAAAAATACACTTAAAACCCTAACTTAAATTTCGTCTTTTCTTTTTGTTTTTTCCCCAGTCACAATTCTAAATATATGTTCTTTTCATTTTAATGCCGACGATCTCTTATTTGAAAGTACGTGGAATTAAATTCGCAGCCCCGTAGTCAAGTTGATTTTCCCGCCTTTTCTACACGTACAGTTATTGAATGTTCTGGAAATATTTAAAGCGAACTGCAGAGGGTGATGTCATTTCTCGGAAGCTCCGCCTTTCCTGAGGTTTATAAAAGGACTCGCAAAAGAATATCGAGGGGTTCTGAAGCGTCTGGTAAGTTCTTTTTGACTTGTTTATTTCTGAGCATGCATTACCGGGCCAATGGTTTAGGTTAAGCAGGAAGAAATGAGCAGTTTAGAGGATAAAAATGTACGTAGTTTAATTAAGCAGATACGTGAGAGTATTAATGCTATGTTAAATTTAATCACCTCAGAATATTATTGGCCCTACATTAGTAAAGATATTGGAAATTTCGTGAAACATTGCCATGTTTGTCAAATTAATATAAAGAAAAAAATTTGGACTTATGCAAGAAGTACTCTCAACTGATAAACCTTTTGAATGTCTTTCTATTGATACAGTCGGCGGTTTTAATTATTATAACTCTACAAAAAAATATTTACATCTTGTGATCGATCATGCCACAAGATATGTCTGGGCTTTTCCTTCTAAAAGTGCAACTACAGAAACTTATGCTAACATTTTGAAACAAATTTTCCAAATTCAAGTCCTCGAAAAACTCCTAAGTGACCGCAATGCCGCATTCACCTGCAATAGATTCAAAACATTTCTTAGAAATTATAATGTAAAACAACTTCTAACTACTGCCCATCATCCCCAGATAAATGGTAAAGTAGAGCGCGTGAACCAAACCCTAGTAACCCGTTTAAGATGTAAAGTAAATTCTACATCATCGAAAATTCCATGCACGAAAATTTTAGATGAAGTTATTAGTGAACATAATAATTCCCCTCATTCGGTAACTAAATTCAGCTCTGCGTATCTTTTACTCGGAAAACGTCCTTTCGATTCTTCCCTAGATCAAAATACTTACCCTCCGGTTGACATAGCGAGAAAATTAGCTAAAGAGAGAACCACTGAATATCATAAAAGGAATAAAAGTCGTTATGACACAAAATTTGGTGACGTAGATTTTCAACCTGGTGATCTAGTTTTATTTGATGGATTTGAATTTCCGAATACACGTAAATTGACAGCGCCCTATTCCGGACCATACCAAATTGTCAAAAAATTATCTGAGTTTAATTATGAAATTGATAAAAAGAATTACCACACAAAGAAACCTACTGAGATTGTTCATGGTTTCAGACTACGACACTACCAAGACCCAGAAAATTTTAAACTACATCACCAATAGGTAGACGCACCTTCCTTTTGGTAAACGCTCAACTGAGGTTGCTACTGAAGGTAATTAGAGCCCCTCTAATTATTTAATGTCTAATTTTCTGTGTTGTAAATTTTTGGTGTGTTGTTTTGTATCTTTGTATTTATTTTGTATTTATGTGTCAATTTTTGCCAACGACATTAATGGTAATTTAAAAATATTATTGAAGTTAAAAGTTGTGTTGAACGACAATGCAGTAAGTGAAATAATTGTCATTGTCGATAGTAAAAGGTAAAATACGAGTAAAATTATTGTGTAAAATGAGAGTAAGAATTATCAAAATACGTGTTTTGTATGAATAAGTAGTCAAAATGAAATACTGTAAACAAACTAAAAGTCAAAGGAAATAATGTAAACAAATTAAAACTCAAAAGGAACTATGTTAAAAAATTAGTCAAGTATTGCAATTGTCAATGATATGAAGAATATAATAGAGGAATACCTCACCTCAAAATAAAATTTTTAATGATAAAGCCACGGCGAACTGGAAATAAAAAATTTGTAAAGTACGAACTGCTCTAATGTTTTGCAGCAATCTCTAAAGACCTGGATCCAGAACTGAAACTGTTCGCGAGAAATGTTTTCTCAATACTGCATGCATAATGCTATTTTCTTTATTTTCTATAAATGTCAATATACTAAGGTATATTATTTACAATTTCATGTATTGATATTATTATTGATTGTGTCATAGTGAGAGTGTCCATTTAAGATTAATATTATTGTGACTCGAATTCTGGATGCGAGTTCTTCAAAAAAATTAAGCAATTAATTAAGATAATTCCTAGTTGTTGTCGCGCATTTCACTATCTGGAATGTTTTGTAGTTGATTCGCCCGGCTTCAAGTCTTTTCAGATGGAGGGAATATTTTGTAATAATAAAATTCCATAGTCAAAAATACACTTAAAACCCTAACTTAAATTTCGTCTTTTCTTTTTGTTTTTTCCCCAGTCACAATTCTAAATGCATGTTCTTTTCATTTTAATGCCGACGATCTCTTATTTGAAAGTACGTGGAAATAAATTCACAGTCCCGTAGTCAAGTTGATTTTCCCGCCTTTTCTACACGTACAGTTATTGAATGTTCTGGAAATATTTAAAGCGAACTGGAGAGGGTGATGTCATTTCTTGGAAGCTTCGTCTTTCCTGAGGTTCATAAAAGAACTCGCAAAAGAATATCAAGGAGTTCTGAAGCGTCTGGTAAGTTCTTTTTGACTTGTTTATTTCTGAGCATGCATTACCGGGCCAATGGTTTAGGTTAAGCAGGAAGAAATGAGCAGTTTAGAGGATAAAATGTACGTAGTTCAATTGAGCAGATACGTGAGAGTAACGGAGGTCATATCGATTACAATCGCCTATCTATGCAAATTAACCACTTGCAAATAGAAATTGGGAGTTTAAAAAATTCTAATTTACCGAAAGCTGATCCTAGGCTTACGATTATGGAAGAACAACTTAAAAATCTTTACATCATACATGATAACTTAGAAGAAAAGGAAAATGGTAAAATACCTGAAATAGAAATAGTTAGTGCTAACCCCACACCTGATACTAACGCTAAATTCTTAAAAACACCAGCTACCCCAAAAAAGGGATTGAATTCAGCTAACCTAAAAAGTACTTCTAGCCGAAGAATCCGCAAAAAGAAAACAGTTGATAGCGAAGGTTTTACCTCTCCTCGCAAAACACATAAAAGAAATCATTCGAATACGGAAAGGATTACCCAAGCTAGAAAAATACTTTTGAATCATTAGAAAATAAGGTTAACATGGATGACGGGACTCAAAATGGTACTCCTTTTGAAACCCCAAAGAAAACCGCAAGTCATATCCCACCAATAGTAACTGGGATAAGAGGAAAGACGTTTAGTTTAGTTCCAATTTTAACGGAAACTGGGATAAGAGGAAAGACGATTTTGAAGATGTACTCGGCATCAAAAATTATACTGGAGACCTAAAAGGAGGAAGACTCACAATCAGAGTTTTCGAACCCGACCACTACCGCGAAATCACCAAATATTTGCAAAATAAGGAAACTCCCTTTCATACGTTTCAAATAAATTCCAAGAAGCCTATTAAGGCAGTTATTAAGAAACTTCCGGCCACCGCAAAAATCGAAATCCTACAGAAGGAAATACAAGATCTGGGCATACCAGCCGAAAAAATAAGGCAAATCACTGCCATCAAGAACAGATATATGGTCAATTTGCCAGTTTTCGTGGCTGACGTCCAACGAAGCGAAGAAGGAAAGCAGATATTCGGAATTAAGAAGCTGAGAGGCCTTAATGTCCAGATTGTGAAATATAAATCACGGCCAGGTCCCGTTCAGTGTCATAAATGCCAAAGATATGGGCATACACGGGACCTGTGCCATTACACCCCACGGTGTTTAAAATGCGCACAAATGCACGAAACTTACTTATGTAATTCTAAAAAAGATATAGACCAGCCTGTCTGTGTACTTTGCGGACAAAATCATGTTTCATCCTACCGCGGATGCAGCCAAAACCCAGAAAACATCAAGAAGCGAATTGCAGAGCGAAAAAGCCGAGAAAAATTCAAATAGTAAAAATAATAAACGTGGATTTACTTTAAAAGAAGATGACTTCCCTAAATTGCCGTCGCGCAATCTACAGAATATCCCTGACGCACCTTCAGCGTGGAGCAGAGAAAAACCATCCAATCAGGAAACACCAAATTTCTTCGAATGGATTAAAACGCAACTTATGCAAGCTAAAGCATTTTTTCATGAAATTTAAGTCTGCCAAGACTTTAATAGAGAAATTCGAGATCGGCATGGCAGGGATCGAATATTATATGAACCCAAATTATGACTTCTAGAGGCCCACAGTTTAACCCAAGCCTTATTGCAACTACTGCTAGTTTCCTTAAAGTCTTTTTCTTTAATGCCAACGGAGTAAGTAAACAGAAATATGAATTGGCGAATTATCTGAACAAGCACAATATCGAAGTAATGATGTTAAATGAAACCCATCTCTACCCAAATCTTAAATTCAAAATTCAAGGCTATAATGTCATCCGACAAGATCGTACTCATAATAGCGGAGGCGGCACCGCCATACTAATCAAAAATCATATCAAGTTCACTACCTTCAATATCCCGAATACAGGCCGAGTGGAAACCACTGCAGCTCTAATTTATACTGGATTCAACGTTCCTTTCTTGTTTATTTCAGTATATAACCCACCCAAGAATACTTTAACTAATTCTGACTTAGATAACCTGACCAATTTTGATTACCCAACCCTGATCGCCGGCGATATGAACGCCAAGAATACACACTGGAATTGCAGCATCAATAACAACAACGGAAATATTCTTAATAACTATGCACTCAATAGCAACATCAGAATCATCGCTCCAGATGTTCCAACGAGATATCACTTTAATGGAAGAACGGACATCCTTGACATCCTGATACTGAAAAATATTCACTCTACTCCATACTTAGAAGTGGCGGAAGAATTATTCTCTGACCATTTCCCTATAAAATTTGATTTTTATGGTTTCTACCCACCTCTCATTAAACCGAAGATTAAAGTTAACTGGACTATCTGTAAAAATGAACTTGTTAATATCCCCAGTAGCATAGTAATTAACCATCCCGAAGAAGTTGAAAATGAAATTAACAAATTTAACGGACATATTCAAAAGGCACTGGCCACAGCAACTTATACGCAGAAAAATTACTCTCCGCAAGAACTCCCGAATTATATTTTAAACCTTATAAAAGAAAGAAATAGATGCAGGAAAAATTGGCAACTCACAAGAGATCCAAACGATAAGACTCACGTGAATTACCTCACTGTCAAATTTCACAGGAAATAATTAGCTATCGCTCCAATAAATGGGACTCTTTTCTTGAAAATTTAGAAATGCAACCCCACACGGTTTGGAAAATTGCAAAATCCCTTCGCAATAACCAAGCAAATCTTCATCACCCTATTACGCACAGAGGTATGACACACAACTCAGAAACGGAAATCGCTGAAGTCATGGCGCAAAGCCTTGAAACATTTTCGAGAAACATGAAGAAATTAGTCCTTTTGACTACACTATCAATAACGAAGTCAAAGAAATTAAACTTAAAAGCAACAGAGATTATGTAAAATTTACCTCCCCCAAAGAAATCCAAGAAATCCTCAAGAAGCTAAAGAACAAAAAAGCCAGAGGCTTTGACAACATAAGTAATGAAGCCCTTAAAGCTCTACCGAAAAACTGTATAATTCTACTGTGCAATTTAATTAATTCATGTATTAGGCTCTCTTATTTTCCGAAAAAATGGAAACATTCAATTGTAATAATGATCCCGAAGCCAGGCAAAAATCCAAAAGAAGTATCCAGCTAATCGACCTATCAGCCTTCTCCCCGCTATCAGCAAAGTTTTTGAACGCGTAATTGCCTCAAGACTCCAAATTTTCATTGACAAATTAATTGATACAGACGATCAGCAGTTCGGTTTTAAAAAAGCTCATTCAACATCGCATCAAATTCTTAAACTCATAGAATTCATTGCCGTAAAATTTCAGAAGAAAAACGGAGTTGCATGCTACCTCGACTTCGAAAAGGCCTTCGATCGAGTGTGGCATGCTGGTTTAATATGCAAGTTATCGAAATTAAACCCTCCTTCAAGTTTCTTAAATCTCATGATTTCCTATTTAGAAGATGGTACCTTCCAAGTCCGCTGTGGTGATGCTTTGTCCACGCATAAAATATTCATAGAGGACTACCTCAAGTGTATTTTTATTATCTGGCAAAGCCAAATTACGGACTTTGTGAACAGTAATTTGAAATAGCCTTATGGACTATTATTTTTCGTCGTGAAATCGCTTAACAGATTATCCTGCAACATGATTGGTCCATGTGACCACCACGCCCTAAAAAGGAATAATCTAATTCTATCTAATTAAACAAGAATTACGTAGGATAAAACTCACCTCTCCATAGTTATTAGATCATTATTATGTAGTAGCTTGCAATACTATAGGCCTACAAGAGTTATTTACTCTTAAATTAATAAAACTTTGAGTTAATACAGCAGTATGTATCAACGAACCAGAACGCGACCTCAGGTTACATGATTTGATTCTGACTTACTCTCCGTATCTCATGTTCATTTCAGTCACTCAATTCCTCACTGCAAATAGCACGCACCCAGCACCTGCTCAAAACTTTTTCGAATGTTTCTACATCTACAAAAGTATATCAATTTATAATTTCATGACTGCCTTCCTGTATGACTTTGCCACATAGACCATTCTTACGCCTAAGGGCGCGGTGCTAAGCACCTCTGATTTATCTTAACAAAAGTGAGCGGCCTCCGGCCTTACTTGATATATAGGTTAAAACTCATTAGTAGTTGACACCTTGAACCGAAAGTACTATCTTGATCTTGATATCGAGGGGTCTTTTCATTAATATGACGATGGAATAAACTTCAATACAAAAAGTTATAAGTTGTTCTTTTTTATTTACTTCGGGGATCTGATTTTTGTAACTGCTGTTTTTCACGGAAATTAATAAATGGATCCTGTTTTTTCTTTAAACTTATCGTCTGATAGTTTGAGCTACGACTACATTTGGTACATCATATAT
>KK114940.1:130121-153377 GCA_000611955.2 Stegodyphus mimosarum
ATATATATAGCATTTTTCTAGCAAACCAACTTTGACACAAAATCGGACTTTTCTGAAACGACATGGCAATTTTTTCCGTATTTCGATTCTACGACTCAAATTAAGCCTAAATATTAAATTTTGTAAAATTTGATGCGAAATTTACGGAGAAATTCAAACATTTATCTTGGCGTATTTTTTCAGTTTTGGTCAAGAATAATTTACTTAGGGAATTTCTTAATTCAACTTTTCCTTTTCTTTTTTTTCATTGCAGACGAGCGGAAAAAAAGTTATCGTTCATGCTTTAAAATAGTTTTAACAAACTGCGTAAACCACATTTGTGTTATTATCGCTTTAAGAAATATGCCAAATTAAAAGCGCTCAAATATATAAATTGACGTATATGTTAGAAAATTTTGAATAAAAAACTCTAATTTTTTGCAGGTATGCTTAAAAATACATCTACTTTAAAATGATGGTAGAAATGGTTTAGATTACAATTAAAAATGTTTTCCGAAAAATTTATAAAAATTATTTAAAAACATAAATTTTAAGAACAAATCGTAAAAAGTGGACGAATTTTATTTGGAATTAACCTAAATTTCGAAATGTGAAAGAAGGAATCAAATAAGTTTAATAAAAAAAAGATATTAATAAATATAATCAAATTCAATTAACATTGAAGAGCAAAAATTTTTGAGGACTAATTCTTTGAAAAGTCCGATTTTGTGTCAAAATACTTATATTAGAACAAAGCTATATATAAATCTAATACATAATAAGTCGCGCTTTCGAAACATGAAAAACGCAATTTGAATTTTGTCAATCGGAAGGACTATTGTTTTCGTTTTGCGATTTTGCATCGGAAACATTAAATGTCGGTTCACTTTTCCAACTGTTTCCCCAAAACATTGCAGCCTTGTATTATATTTAAAGAAATTAAATAATGAAGAATGTGCATAAATGTATGTATGTTTCTCGCATTGTGATAAAACAATGGTACCTAGAGCCATCGAATTCTGAATAACGTAATCTTGCTGCGAATATGGGCATCTGAAAGCCCAAATTTGAAATTTGGAATTTGCTCTATTATCGATTTCATATTTTGTAAAACTTTGATGAATTTTTGATTAACAAACTCAAGGAATCAAAGCGAGCAATAGCAACGTTGTACAGAAAAAACATTTTTATCTCCAGCGCGTGAGACTGTGTATAGGAAATTCTAAAGATATGCTCAAGTTAAAATTATTTTGCGATATTGCTGTTGAACTGAGTTTTGTGGTTTAAGTGTGAAGAACAGGATATTTAATAAATAAAGGTAACACACAAAGTGTTAAAAAAACACCCATTTGGACGCAATTTAAAATCTGAAACCTTTCAGATTTTTTATGTCGCAGTGTACGTTTGAAGAAAATGGTTTTTTAATCCAAGTTTCTATTTTCATCATCCTCGAGAAAATACATATTGAAATCATTTATCAATGAAAAATAATGATTTTTACTGTCAGATGCTTATTCTTCTTTTCTTTCAAATTCTTTTCGATTAGAAAACTTTCTAAAAGTGATAAAAAGCTTAAAATATTATTATCCAATTCTTTGATTATCAGCTCAAGTTTTTTATCATTGTATTTATTTTGTCTCTGATAGCAAACAAATAAAAACTTTGCTTATGCAATCCTAAATTTAATTTATTTAAGTTCCCAAAAATATCAGCTAAATATGCTAAACATGCCAACCATGATTCACTAAATAAACATTTTTGGAACTCAAATTTTGAATTATAGAGGAAAATTTGAATTTTTGATGGAAGTTTAAAAGACGATTTAAAACATTGCCTCTTATCCAGTGGCAAAGTTTTAAATCATCTTTCTGACTTTCCAATAACAAAAGCGCTTCATGTTTCCTGTCCATCACTTGGTACATAAAATCGTAAATATTCTTGAATTTAAAACTCGGCTTTTAATAAAATGAACCATTTTCACGACTTGACTCAAAACGATTTTCAGAGATTTCTGGGATTGTTTTGGTTACTAAAGCTTCACGATGAATGGAACAGTGAGTAAATTTATCTTCAGCTGCGACTTTCTTTATTTGAGAAATAACAGAGTGTTTCCCTGTTAAAGCTCGAGCTTCGTCACTGCACATGGTAATGCACATTCATTTACAGTTACTCTAACATGAAGAAATTCCCAAAATAAATACTCTTCGGTAATTCGTTTATCTTCTTAGGAAAGTATGTAAATTAATAATTGAACGAAGTTCGTTACATCAGTACTTTTATCCAATTGCAATGCGAAATACTCACTGTATTTAATTATTATCATTATTTTTCGAATAATTGTCTTTTCTATGGAAATTGCCATTTCATGAATTCGTATTTCATCATTTGATAACGTAATATTATTAAATTCTTTAGCCTCTTTTTCGTTAAATAATGTTAGAAAGATACCTTTAGCTGCTGGTAATAGCCTGCCCAGTCTTGGCAATTCACAGGCTTACTAGGTAACGAGCTTCTAAAGCTTTTTCACTTGAAGTAACCAAACGTTTCGTTATTTGTTTACTATTTTTGAACTTCGATAATTTCTTCTTACAATATTCTTCAGATTTATCCTTAAATTGGCATGCTTAGATTCAAGATATCTTTTAAGAAACAATGGTTTCGTACTTTGATTAAATAATATATCACCGTAAACAACACATTGATGTTGAAGATCCATTTCATCTGCATTCCAAGTAAACCCAAATTATAAATAACTTTCCTTGTATTTTCTATAAATTTTTCTTTTCAATATTCTTAGTGCTATTGGATTATCGTGGATCCATCAGCTGTGAATCGTCACTTTTCCCCTTAGTCAATCCTAGTCAATTTTTCATTTTGGAAATCTAGGTTTGTCTTATTATTTTTTCACAAATATTAAAATGTACAATACATTATGAGTTCTTCAAAAAAAACGACGATATTCTCAAATTGCGTAGAAAAGTAAGGAATATAAAGCTACAGGAAGACAAAATACCTGCTGTTAGAGACAGCAAGTCCACGTAAAAAATTATTCCGATTGAAAGCAGAGCAATATGAACCCAGAAATGGTGGCGACATAAACTGTAGACATGCTAATAAATCGATCAACTCTAAACGAATTAATGAGTCTTTTTATAGGAACTTATTTTTATCTCTTATTATATACAAAATCCATTTTTATTACTCATTTTAAAAACGTCATTTATAAAAATTTTGTTACGGCTATGGCTAAAAGAACATTTGTGAAAATAAAAAGAGGACTATTTTGGTGAAGTCTATGAGCGGCTATTGACCTTAAACAAAGCTCAGATAGCCTAAATTTATGAGTGTTACACAAGAAATCTAAATAGGAGGATGGGATATTCAATTTTTGAATTTAATATGTAAGGTTTTAGTTAAACTAACCAAGTTCTATTTTAATTTAAATCTTTCTATCTCCTCTCTGTTTCAACTTCCCGTCAGAAGAAGCGCGCGTTTTCAGCTTATGCTAATTTGAAGTACAGCGAAGTACTATTTAAACCAGAGGTAGAAACCTCTCAATGTGAGAGAGCTTCAGTCTCAGATCACGGTCGCTCTGCTCAACGTTCGCCTGACCAGCTAGCAGTTAAGATTTATAAGCCATAGTGCTTACTACGTGATTGCATTGTGAAACAAATTGAAGTGCGCTAGTATTAGTATATCTTGCTACGCACCCTTTTAGTTAGAGGCCAATCTCCGCGAATCGCTCTGTGAGCAAAGTTTGATTTAAGTTCTATTTAAATTTAGTTTAAATTTATTTGATTGTTAAGTTAGGCCCAAGTGCGGTCTTTTACTTTCTGTATCTCTCCCGAGTTGGGAAGTGTGTAAATAATAGTGATTTAATAAAAGAGGATTTTAAATCCCTTTCACGTGCAGTCATTTTCCAGCACAGTACCTACATCAGAACAAAGCTAACTTTTCATCAGCTCACTGTTCCAGTTCAGGACTTGAGAAGAAGAACCCTATTACAGACGTTACCATGTTTGCAAAGAGTATGCACAGAACACTCAGTCCTGATAAATAGTTAAAATACTTTGTTTCTTTGCATAACACCTATTTTTCTCTTGTGTACCACCAGTGGTATGCGTACCACTAGTTGAGAATTGCTGCTTTACACTATTATGAATTTCATTATGCAGTTTTCATGTTAAATCCATCGCAATGAAAACCCTCTAATAATTTATTTTTATTTCATGTTTTAATGTAAAATTCAATGTTTTTAAAAATATATTTGCAACAGATAAGGTATATTTTTTATTGGAATAAGTAATAGAATTTAAAGTTTAAAATAAATAAAAAAGATTTATACTGACGCAGAGTGTGAATGATTTTTATCCATTTCGAACGTTATCTGATATATGTGCTCTAAAATTCCAGGAATAAAAACCTTTTTTCATTTTTTTCCTAAAGGAGAGGAACCTATGTCTGGTTGCTCATGAAACTCGCGCAAGATTTTACGCTAAGCTACTAATTTTGCCTTAATTTAATTCTCTATGTTTCTGCCAGTTAAGCATGACATACTTTTATCTGCTCTTGAATGTCAGGAAATATTAATTTTTCGGAACAACGCGTTGTTTCAAAATAAAAACGGATCAAAATCAAATTTAAATTAAAACGTAGACTAATAGTCACAGACTATACAATTAAATCTAAATAGAAGTTGGCTTAAAACTGTAAGGGGTCTAACAATTTAAATGACAGTAGCAAATAGCGCAAACTGAATAATTACGAACTTAGCAGGGATGGCAGACTTAAAATAATATAGAAGGACAGGCAGAAACACTCTCTGTCTTACAATCAAAAACCTCAGCTTAAATACTCTGTAACTTATTTACATTTCTAGGGAGGAAATAGAAAGATGAGTAAAGGATGAAACCATAAAAAGTTGCTGAATGCAAAATAATAGTAACCATATAACACTTTACGAAGCCATCCGCCTAAAATAATTATTATAAGAATAAAAAAAAATTACTTCAATGAATCTAATAACACAAGTTCATGGTAGTGGTGAAGTGTCTGTCAAAGATTAAGAAATGATTAATGAAACATCTAACGGGATTACAGAAAAAGAACGAAAACATGAAGGAATAAAAGACGGGAAAGAAGCTTTTGATTCTCAAGTGCCCGAAGTAGAAGTGAAAGAATGTGAAAATGTGACTGTTAAGTTGGTAGAAACTGATAGTGAAGTTATAAAGTCGCAATCAGCAAGTATTGAACCATCTGAAAGTGCACCTGATGCAGAGATGGGAGAAGCTGATGCAGAGTGTTCCAGTATTGCAATAAAATACACCCTCTTCACTAACTGGGTGTGTGCCTCATAGTGCAGGTTGTGGAGACAAGGACTTGATTCTAAACCAGGATACTTCTGCTTGTAAAGAATTGGATTCTGTTCATAACTCTAACGCAAACATCGGAACTGGTTCCCAGGAAATAGAGGAAAACAAGCATATACCAACTGTTAAAAGTACCGAAGCGAACTGTGTACACGATGCGATTAAACTACAGAGTGGTCAGCAAACTGTTTCAGATCTTCTTGTGGATGAAAAGTCCGAGAGAACTGAATCTTCAGATTGTGATATGCAAAACAGAAGTATGTCTGAGAATTGCAGTGGAAGAGTATTTGACCCGGGAATAACTTAATGAAAAGCCTGACACTGGAATTCGTTCTGAAGTTTAATTTGTATAATTTAAAATTGGTATATGGTTAATTTGTGCATATAACTTGTGCATAGTGTGAAAATTTGTTTCTTTAGTTATGTTATTTGTTTGTTTTATTACGTTTTGCTTACATCGAAGTTGGCTTCTGACCAAGGATTGTACTGCTTAGGACGTGTATTCCTTGGAAGGGGGGCAGTGTTACGAAATGTCCAGCTGCAGTAAGATAGTTTCCCCCACAAAGCAGGTTTAGGGTTGCCAAAAAAGAGCAAGGGAATGGAGGGTTGCCCTGTTTGGTGAGAAATCGCCCATTTGGCGACAAAATCGGAGATATGCCATAGATGGATGGAGAACCTTCTAGAACGAATTCTTACTGGTTTGGACCAGAATTTTCTCGAAAGCAGCCCAAAAGCTATATAAATCCTGCCTGCACGGGGAGTAGAGTCAGTCAGTCAGTGTTATCTTCAGTCTAGTGTCGAGTTAGTCGTCGAGAGTATTGGGAATTTAGTGAGTGCATTGTCAAGTCTAACGAGCGTATCGTCGAGTGCATTGCGAGTTGTAGCGTGGAGAGTCTGGAGAGTACGTGGAGTTGGAGGACGAGCGAAGCGATTGTAGAGCTGTACCCTAGAGCTTTGTTGTGAAGCTGTCTTTACGTTTATAGCCTGCTGGCATAAGGGCTGTATTGCTGATTGTTTCAGCGCGCTTGTCGTAGTTTTTCGAAGACTGGAAACGTGTTTTAGGAGCTGTCCTGAGTATTACTGGCTAATAAATTGTGTTTTCGTTCTTCATCATGTGTTGTCGTTAATCACCCCAATCCACGAAACCGTACAAAAACGCAACAATAGCTCAAACTTTGCTGAGTGGTAACACAAACTTTTCAAATAGCTGAGTTTTTAAAGAAATGTTTTTTAAATTTGGGCAAAATAGGCACTAAATCGAAATTCAAAATTTTGGCTTCGAAATGCGCATTTTCGGGTAAAGGACGACGTGTGTTCAAAACTTGCTGGCTCTAAGATCTGCCATTTTCCCACAAAGCGAGGAACATACATACATGCAGCTATTTCATGATTTAATATCAGTTTCTGTAACGAATCGAACAATGATTCTATAACTTCCGTAACGAATTTGTAACGTCAAAAACTAAAATTTATAACTTTGTGATCTCTCTCAGATTGTTTTTGATGACTCATATTTTCGAAAACAGTATATTTAAACGTAGACATTAATCAGCCGATTTCGTTCACAGCACAGACTTTTTTTTATTATCACCGCTCTCTTTCACTTTGCCATTTTCCCTTGTCTGCCATTCGTCGTCATATTAACCAAGATGCTAATGTCACTGCTAAAGCTGTGAACAATATCTGAAGCTTATTTTATTTATACAAATGGTAGATATTTGGCCACTAAGCCATTAGTCTTGATCTTGCTTCGCAATACTTAAGAACAATGAAATTAAAAGATAATAGGGCAGTACATTCGCCAGTATGATCCTTATCTATAGACTGTCCAGAGTTACAAAGAATACATACTGAAGAGTCCTTAAGTCGAATTTTAAAAAATGGGCATTCAGACAATCATGCTCAGTCAAAAAGCGAAATAGCGCCACGGCTACTGGACGAGGAAAATCTGGAATAGCTGGCTTTGAATTGATGGGACACTCTCAGGCCTTTCTCTTAGCTTCCTTTGATGGATAGGAGGCAAACCTCTTCTTAAATTCTAACTTAGTTAAGAGCTTTTCATAATTAAATGTCATATAGTTATTAATGGTTTGAAGAATAGTCGTTTCCTGCATCAACTCCAGTACCTTGCTCAATCGTGGATCCATCGGTGTAAACATGGGTCCAGAGAATACTGGGATATCGTCTCTGAATAGTTTCGTAAGCAATGGCTCTGATCTGGGCAGTGAGCATCTCACTCTTATCAATTTTCTCGTCAAGTTCAAGATATACACAGAAGTTACAGCATTCAAGAAGGCACAAGGGTACAGTCATTACATACATTTCTCGAACAAGGTCTAAGTGTTTTGCTAATTGATAACCAATTTGATTGAAATTCGCTTGTGTCTTTAAATTTCTTTCACTGTTAAAATTGTAATTATTCCAATATTTATTATTTGGGAGATATTTTATATTATATTTATTATTTGGGTTTTTGAAACAAAATTGCAGCACCTTTACGGATGTTATGCATGACAGGAGAAATATTGGTTAACGCTTTCTTAACCGCTATGGGGGTGGATTTAACTGCACCTGTTATTAGACGAAGAGAATGGTTTTGTAATCTTGCTAAAACGTCGACTGTACAGTCAACAAAACTTCATTAAAGTAATAAAATAGTGGTTGAATGTACATTTTATATGTATTTATTAAAGTTTCTCTGTTACAGCCCTACTGGCAGTCCGCCATCCGTCACAAAATTGGAATCTTCTTTCAATTTGTTTCTTTATATAAGAAATATATTCGTAAGGTTTATCCTAATTTTATTAACGGTTATTTTAAGTTATGCTTCTTTCCTACCTTTCTAATTTCACCTTACAATTTCCTACCAGAATGTAATTTCAGAAACACAGTGAATGCAAATGAGTAGAAGTATTATTTAAGTCGATGTTTCACCGACTTCAACAGAGAGACAGTCTAATTTTCCTGACTAACGTGCGTTTTCCTTTTGGCGTTTCGGGCATACTTTAGGCCTTTGCTTGGCTTGGCCGATTTAATTAATATTTAGTGGCCAACTACTTAGAATCCTGATAGCTTCGGCTATATCTTTTAGTTAGCTTTAGTTAAGCTTAATTAATTTTAATTTCATAATCATTTAAGTTCAAACCCAAGTGGAGGCTTTGTGTACGTTCCGAGTAGGAACTGATTGTAATTATTCTGAGAAATAAAGGGTAGTTAACGCTTCTTACGTCTTACGTGTTTATTCTCCCACTTAAGCGATTATTCGCTTGTTAGTGTTTGTGGTGTTCTAAAGTGAATTAAATAAAGTAAAACCCCACATATTCATTCCACTTCAGACGTGAATAAAGTTTGCATCTCAAATAGGTAACGTTATTACTAACAGAGATTTCTTTAACGTGATAAAGAAGGTGGGGTAAAAAGTGCTGTCTATTCAAATTAAAAAACTGGCAATGAGTTTTGTCTAGGTCTCCGGTAGCTTATTCTGACTGGTTAAATTTCTTGAGTTCTGGTCGGGCTTTAGTCACCCGTGGGAGAAGGGAAAAATATATGGGGAAAAGGGGGATTCAAAAGTGTTGCTAATTTGCTTCTATTACCTAGCTAAATTAGTATTAAAAGTCAAGTAATGTGCATATATGACGAAAACGTAGGGCAATTACTTTTGGATCCGATTTCATATAAGTATTAATCGATCACGTTTCATTCATGTGACCTGCATATGTGTTAAATAAATAGCTATCCTTGACACTTATTTCTGGATGTGTACTATTTGACAACGTTTCCTGCTTTGAAAACATAAGTATTGAAACATCATGTGTATGTACGTGGAAATATTATATTTCAGATTAAAGTTCTCAAATAACTATGATGAAAATAGGCTTCTATTATCTATTCGAAAATACAGTATATGATAGCCTTCCACAAAGCAGCTATTACTGAATGTGTTCTGTAATGTTATGTAATGCTCATTAACTTGTTTCATGCATTATTTTGCTTTACTGTTTATTTTCATAAAAATATATAAGCAATATAGAGAATGTGAGTTCAATATATTTTAAAGAGATATATTAAAAATGATGAATGGAAGACTACACAAGCAACTGGAAAAAGTGGCCATATTTCTGAAGAAAGTTAATAAATTAAAAATGGTGTGAATGCATAGCCCCATGCCACAAAATTCACTAAAGTGTTACTAAGTGTTAAAGCAGAACAGATATATTTGAGTACATTTTTATACGTGAAATAAAATCTATTATTAGTTGCTATGATAAAGTAGGAAGTGTTTATCACCGACGCTGAATAGCAATTTTACTTTGCAAAAATCAAGAAATGTGTTGCTTTTAAAAATAACATGTGCAAAAAAATTTTTAAATTCTGAACAACTTTGGGAGCATTTTCTTATACTAAATCAAATATTGCAGTGATTGATAGGAATATACTGTTTCTTAAAAGCTAATTCCTTTTTATAATTATATGCCATATGCCTTATGTACAAACCAAGCATGGCCAAACTGAGGCTCGAAAATCGTAATTTATTCATCTTGTAATGGAGTAGTTTTACTTCTGAAACACAATTGGGATTTGAAATTTGTGTGATAAGATGTCTTTTTAATAATCACTAATTTAATTTTTTGAAATCACGTTGTGTGTATAATAATTTCAAATTATGCCTTATTTGTTAATCTATGATAAGTAGAAACAAAAGGCAAATAATTCGATATCTGTGTCTACAATGTTGATGGTACTCTTGAAATATGTAATGGGTATGGGTACACCTGCCTTCATAATGCATCTCAAATATTAACGAATGACTTATAAATATGTGTAGCTGAGATTGGCACAAGGAAAAACAAAAGATATCTAATGATAAAAGTGCTAATGAATCAGTTACGTGGTGTAGTAGTGATCTCTATGTAGTAGTGATCTCTATGTAACCCAGAACCTGATTGTGTGGTCCGAATGCCCAGAAAAAAAAATTTACTTTCTTATTTAAAAAAAAAATTCAGTAGCTTGATAACTTAATGTTAGATTTTATTCTTCTTTTTTGATATTTGTTACTGTTTCTGTGAGCAAATTGCATTGGTTAAGAGTCTAGAAAAATCCTTAGTTCTATATTTTCAAACTACTGCATTGTAGAGACATTAGGTTATTACGAAGCAGGAGACATGAAAAACGAGGAACGCCTTCGCCGGGAATCGAACCACGGACCTCTCGGTTACGCGTCGAGCATGCAGACCACTACACCACGAAGGCATGCGAAGAAGGCGGGAGAAATACCTTATAGCATTATTTTTACATTATTGCAAACAGTAGTATGTGTCTTCTTTTATTTTCAGTTTACTGCTATTAAAATCTGTTTTTAGTTATAAATGAGAAAGAAACTGAATACCGGAATAAAAAGGTTTAATTATCATCTGGGAAAGTAAGCGTAGAAAAATTTAAAATTTGTACATTCACGGAATATGCTTCCTCGAATGCAGAACAAAAGCAATAAGAGTTATTTGTTTATGTTTGTAAAGTAAGAATAATTTTGTTGAAATACAAAATCCTTTCTAATTTACTTTAAATTTTTCTTTTTTATTCAAAATCTTTGTTAAACATGATAAATAATTAATTGTGTTTCTTGGGTATTTCTGAATTCTAACAGGCAGCTCTTACTGACACGATGTCTGACGACTGTTGAAACTTACATCATACCTAAGGTACCATTTTTATGGATTAATACCGGAATCTATTTGCTCAGGCAATTGAATTGGAATCAGGAATAGGCTCAGGACTCTAATTGCCTGAGCAAATAGTCTTAAATCTTTGTAAAATTTGGCCAATCTTTACGAACCAGCTTGTGCGGAAGACCATTGAACAAAATTTTCAACTCCTCTTAATTTTTAGTATCTATTCAACATTTTGATACTAGGATTAGAAATAAGTTCCGTGTAATAAAAAAATTTCTGAATTTAATTTTCTTCTTGGTCAAAATAAAGTTGTAACTTAGAAAGTGATAATAAAACGTAATAATAACTTTTGATAACATAAATGTTACAGTAACATAAATGGCTTTGATAACATAAATGTTACAGTAGCATGAATAATCTGAGAATACAAAGGAAGTACAGTACTTTTATGGACTTTCTTTTTCCCCTTCAGAAACACCGAAGTACTTTCTACATACACATTTTAGATGAATATTTATAATTTAATGTGCTTTTAAATGAAATAAAAAAGATATTACTTTGATTCATCGATTGTAAAAGCGGCTCGAAGGCATGGCTTTAGCTGCAATAAATACTGTAACATTAGATGTATTAAAATGGTTGAACAACCTATTTTGCTCCACTCACCCCTTTCATCATTGCTGGAAAATCTTTCCCTTTCACACTCTTGAAAAATGCATATACATTTAAAAGATTGACTATGTTTTAACGTGTTTTATAAATTAAATAGCAAAAGTATAGAAAATGTTGCTAAGTACCAAAACTTGAGCAAAAATAATTTTGGATATTCATAAACTAAAACTGTACCTTTAACTGATTAAATAAAAGGCTGACATTTCTCTTTCCCCGAACCTGCGAAATTTTGCCTTGGTTGACAATCTCCGTTGTAGAAGATACACCAAGAGGCAAGAACAAAAGTAAAATAAAGTATTATCTAATGCTCTTTAAATCAAGTTGGTTGTTTACCATACAAAGCTTTTAAGGGAAGCCTACTATGAAAGAAATATCTGGCTAAAGGATTTTCTAAGGTTTATTAGTATGTATTTATATTAAACATGTACAATGCAACAATACAATAATTCTTTTGCCAGTGAGAAGTAAATTCAAATTGTAACTGTTACTTTTTATAGGTTTCATTCGGATAGCAATTTGTACTATTTTGAAACAGAAACTAGGTTTAAAATTTGTAGACCTTCATCCTCCTGGAAATGTGTAATAAATGTGTAAAGCTATGCTAATTTTATTAACAGTTATTTTAAGTTTATGCACCTGTCCTCTCTTTCTAGATTCAGCTTAAATTTCCTACCAGAATGTAATTTCAGAAACGAAATGAATGCAACTGAGTAAGAGTACTATTTAAGTAGATGTTTCACCGACTTCGAGAGAGAGTCTGAGTTTCCGGCTAGCGTGCGTTTGCCTTTTGGCCGCGTCTCTCTTAGATATTGCTACGCTCGGCCATACTTTAGGCCCTTGCTTGGCTTCGCCGATTTAATTAATACTTACGGGCCAACTACTTAGAATCCTGATAGCTTCGGCTATATCTTCCGTTAGTTTTAGTTAAGCTTAGTTAGTTTAATTTTATAATGATTTACGTTCCAGCCCAAGTGGAGGCTTTGCTGTATACTCCGAGTTAGGAGTGGATTGGATTTATTCTAAGAAATAAAGAGTAGTTAACCCTTTTTAAGTTTTGAGTGTTTGTTCACACATTTAAGCGATTATTCGCTTGTTAGTGTTTGTGAGTTTCAAAGATTGAACACGGAATTAAATAAGTTAAACCCCACAGCTGTATAATAAATTGGAACTGGAGTAGAGGTAGTTTCGTTTCTCGATAGCTTGTCTGATACGATGTTTTCTTCTCCAGAAATGCGCCGTAAGTCTGTAGTGAATTCAGCAATGTAGCTCAGTTGCTCACCTTGACGTGGAGAGGCTTTGTCTAAATTCTTCTGCAAGGCAAACGTAATAGGTTTATGCTCAGTGAAGATAGTAAATGATCGTTCTTCCAGAATGCTTTTAAAAAGATTTATGGCTAGGTAGATTCCAAGTAATTGTCAACCATAAGCGGTGTAGCTTACCTGCGTCGATCATAGGGATTGACATGAAAAGTAGCGATTGTTTCCCACTCTTATATAAAGTTGATGGATGGTGGTGCCCACGGCGGGCATCTCTTGTTAGAATGATCTGTTGACATGCATCTCTTGTTAGAACGATCTGTGTCGTCTGATTAGAGTGAATTAACAGAGTTGAGTTATGCAATGCGATTTTATTTCAGTAAAAGCATTCTGCGCATCTGCGGCCCAAATTAAAGGTATTTTTCTGTTTTTCTTTGCTCTTTTAAATAAGATTGTCAACGGTAGTTACAGCTTGGCGACGTTTGGTATGAAGCACTGGTAAAATTTCACCATTCCCCAAAATCTGTGTAGATTTGTAAATAGCTCTGGCTTAGGATATTTTTCAATTGCATCAACTTTTGAAGGAAGAGGTTTAATTCCTCTCGTTGATATTTCATAACGTAAACATTCAACTTTGCTCAGACCAAATTTACATTTTGCAATGCTTATTATCAGTCCGTACTTATTGAACTTTCTGAAGAGTAATGTACGATATTTTTGTGCGTTTCTATGTCTGGAAAAGCAACTAGAATATCACCGAGATAGAAGAACACAAAGTCTAGGCCGCTCAACACGGTGTTGATAAACCATTGGAAAGTTTGTGCACCATTGCATAGGCCAAATCTCAGGTAATGAAATTCAAAAATTCCTGAAGGTGTTGTGATGGCGGCTTTCGAAATATTAGCTTAGTGAATAGGGATCCGTTGGTAAGCCCTTTTCAAATCTATGATTGAAAAACTAATTTTTCCGTTCAGAATATTTGTGCAGTGCGTTAGAAATGGTAGTGGGTAACGATCTGGTAATGTGTTTATATTAACTGCACGGTAATTAAGTGCACAGAGACTTTCTTGAAGCATATGATCTAATTCCTTTTTCGCAGCAATTACCTTTTCTTGAGAAAATCTTCTGACATTAGAGAATATGTGGTTTTCTTTGGTTTCGATGAAATGCTGCACATCAAGTTCTTTTATTTTATTATTTTTTGTGTTGGGTTTAAGTAAGTTAGGAAATTTATTAAAATGGCTGTATATTGGTTTCGGAAAGTGTTAGAAATGAATTTCGGAGTTACGACATTGTTACATAAAGTATTTTTAATCGTCAATGAGGTGGTACCATCGATTAATTTCCTATTTTTACTGTCGTCTAATAAATTAAAATGAGAAAGAAAATCTATTTCAATGACAAGTTCACTGGCAGCTGCAATCATAAAAAGCCAGATGAAAGATCTGCTTAGCCCCAGATCCATTTTCAAAAGTTTGACCATACGTTTCATTGTTGTACCTTTAGTTGCAAACAGCTCAGGCATTGATCTTTTTTCGATAGTGATGGTGGAATAATCGATATTTCTGCTCCAGCGTCAATTAAAAATGGGTTGCTGATGCGTTGTCACACATAGCCAGCTAAGATCGGCCCCTTGACTTTCGTCATTAAAAGCCGGGGATTCAGTTTTCGTGTTTCCAACCCTCATGTTTACATGACGGTGTGCACGTATAAGCTCTTTCACTAAAGAGCTGGTGAAAATAGATCATTTGGGTCACTATTATTTTTGGAACGATTTCTTGTATTCCATTTGTATCTTCGTCTTTGTTTACTGGAATCTCTACGGCTACTCCTTCCTACTATCCGCAGTGCTAAGCCGATATTTGTTTCTGTAAATCTTAATTGATAATGTTTTCAGATGGTGGAGAAATGATGCGAGCTACCTGAGTCGGATTGGGATTTAATTCCCATATCGTGTCAGCCATTGCCGATTGTTTGGACAAATTATCGCCGTTGACAGACAAAATTATCCGCATATTAAGCGGTAGTCGTTGGGTCACAAGGTTTTCAAAATTTCATCCGGACCTGCTCCGTCGCCAAGTTGCGCATTTCGTAGAAAAGTTGGGATGGTTTCCTGTCACCCAAATCCAATTTAGTTAGACGTTTCTGAGTTTCATGGGGATCAGAATTAGCAAACATTTCAATAAGTTTTTTTAATGGCCGAATATTTGCCGCCTTCTGACGAGTTGGCGAGGATATCAGCGACTTGTGACAATGTGCCTGCTTCGATCAAACAGAATATATAGTCATATTTTGCTTGATCAGCCGTAATTACAGCCTTACTGGACTGTGCTTCGATCTGAAGAAACTAATTTTGGTGTCATGTTTCCAAAAGGAGGAGTTTTTAAACTTACCCTGCCAATTGCCAATCTCTCCGATGATGCCTCAGCATTCTTGTTTGTAGACAATTAATTGCAATCAATTAGTCATGTCCGAGTCACCAATTTATAGGTTCGTTGATTAAGGACAAGCGTATTAACAGTATTTTACAGAGAACAAAGTTCTTTAAGCAAATTTATGAATGATTGCACCATACAGTTGAAAAAAATATTTTATTTCAATTCAAACCGGAAGCAACATAAAATATAATACAAGGAGGTAGTGAGCTCATTTGGTGTTAGATATATACACTGAAGTATATCACAGTGCTTCTTTAAAACTGAAGGAAAAGGAATGCAAGTTCTTTAAAAAATACAATATATGAAAAGGGAATATTATCAGGAAAGGAATTTGTAGAAGTAACATGGAGTGAAAATTGCGAAAAGTTTATTTCGTAGATCTTCTTCTCGTCAAAGCGTTTTTCTTTTACCTGCATAAAAGAAAAAAAAATGTAGTTTTAAAGCAAATCAAAAACATATTTGCACTCAGACCTTTTATAAGCTGTTGCTTAAATTACAGTTTTGATAACATGAGCTTTAAATGGTGCAGCATCCTGAACAAAAGGCACTCAGACAAACTGGTTAGTATAATAATATTGCCAAACAAAAAATCTTATGTGTTCACCTCATGATTTCCTTGTATGGAATATTAAATTATGCGTAATTTTCCTTGCATTTCATTTGAACTTATTTCTTCGAATTTCATAAGAGATACACTTCTCATTCAATTAATTCAGTTCTCACTTCGCAATAAGGCAAAAATACATAAAACCTCAAAATATCTTTATTAAAAATTGAAAAACATGAAACATCGAATACAGTCAAAACAATTAAAAAGCAATTTTTACAATTAAAATTAGAGTTTCTAAGCAAAAACAAGCAATTCGGCCAGCGGGTAAGAAGGCAGAATTTTCAATGCACAAAACTGAGAGTTTACTTTTGGTCCCACTTGGCAAAAAGACACCGAACGTACAGAAACTGACTTAATTCACTATTCTCCTAAGTTTCAAATGTAAACAAATATGGTTGCTGTGGTGAAAAAATTACGCTTAGCCGCACTTAAACAACTTTTAAATTGTTGATAATTCTACAACTGTTCCATGCAGATTAACTACAGAAATAAAAAGCTTAACCGGAAGATAAGAGCAACATAATCCAATCATTTTTAAAGCAAAAAATGCACAATTTACCAATATATAAGAATATAAAAAACTGAACCTGATGAAATAATAAAAAAAAATTAGCAGAAAATGACGAGCAGGAATTTTGATTGTAATGAGTTAAGAGAAAAGGGTGGTGCAAAACTACATGTTACAGTAGTCCTATATACAAAACTTCAACGCTCTGAGGCTACTCCTTTTTGAGTTATGCGAGATACATACATACGTACAAACGTTACGAACAAATCTCTTCTGAATCCATTTTAAATCCTTTTTGCAAATCCTTATGCACAGATGTGACGTAAAAACATAGTTAAATTGTATTCGATCAAAATCGATATTTTCGTTGAAATATGATACCCTAAAATTTTCGCGATTACAATACTTCCTTTATTTCGTACAAAGAAGTAAGAAAAAGGCATTTTGTGCAGTTCTAATGGTAAAGTATTTATTATGCATAAGTTTTAACGCAGTTTTAATTTTCGCAATTGTTGGTCGTATACACACACACACACATATATATATATTTCTAACCAATAACTAAATAAATAGAAATAAATATAATAAATAAATGATGCAAGGATTTATGTTTTGGCATTATTAAATTTGAAAAAAATTCAATTTTATGAAAATCACGAAATCTAACTATTTACACGGTAATCCATTCAATAAGCCTACATTTAGGAATCTCATACACAGTTATAAAATAGACAAAAAATAAAACGCAAAAGGTTTGACACTTGTATTACAAAAATTTACCGAAATTAATGATTTCAAAATTTGACATATTTGAAGCCATTTCCACCTTCTGTCGAGTGGCTAGCTAGTAAAAAATTAAAATAACTCGTTAATTTCTTGCCTCTTTAAATGAACATTCAATGATACTATTTTGTGGTTTATTAGTGTTAAACATTCTTGAATTCTGTTTTTCATTATAACTGTCATGCCGAAAGTATTTTCCAAGAGTTTATAAGTTTTCAAACTCTAAAAATGTGTTATTAGTATTCTCATGAAGTATTATTGTAGAGACATTAGATACTTTTTGAAAGGAGGAGAAATTAAAAATCAGGAATGCACCGGGACTTGAACCACGGACCTTTCGAATACGCCCCGAGCGTGCTGACCACAACAGCACGAAGGCGAGAGAAATACCTTATATTATTACTTTAAAATCGTCACCTAATGGTTATATGGAAAATTCATTACGTTAGAAATACGTAAATTTGTTATCCATACAAATTGTTATCCATATAAATTTGTTATCCATATAAATTTGTTATCCATACAAGTAATATTCCGAGTTGGCTATCTGTCAATATTTAGGGCCACTGTTTCCCAGAATACGAATTCTGTAAGATTTTGCGCATGATATCAGTAATTTTTATCCTCCTTGTTATTTTCCGCATAATTTTTTTATGTTAAATCGTGTTCGATCTGCATTTTTACTTCCTTGTACGAAGTAAAAAGGAAGTATTGTAAGCGCGAAAAATTTCGGGTATCATATTTCAACGAAAATAGCTGTCGAATGCAATTTAACGATGTTTATTCGCACATAAGAACAGAATAAAGGACTCTTTTCCCCCAAAACAATTATAAAACTGATTTCAAATGGATTCTGAAGAGTTTTTTTTTTGTAGCGTACGAACATATATCTATGTATGTATCTCGCATAACTGAAAAGCGAGTAGCTTCAGAACGTTGAAATTTTGTATATAGGACTGCTATAACATGTAGATGTACACCTCCTATTTTGGTCGCAAAATAGGAGGTGCATAAGAAGTATATAAATTTAAAATAAATAACATATAAAATACAAATAAAAATATAAGTTTAAAATAATAAAAGTGTATAAATCGGCCGCACCAAAAGCATATAAATTTATGCATATATATCCACACTGTTACTCGGCTCAGTGAGCTCATTTTTTTTGTTCTTATATGTCGGTAAATTGTGCATTTTTTGCTTTAAAGTGACTGAATTATGTTGTTCTTATCTTCCGGTTAAGGGTTTTATGCCTTTAGTAAATCTGCATGCAAGATTTGTAGAATTATCAACAATTTAAAAGTTGTTTAAGTGCGGCTAAGCCGAGTCATCTTTCTCATGGCAGACATATTTGTTTACATTTGAAACTTAGAAGAATATTGGATTTGTTGCCAATCTAGAGAAACGAAGGTTGTAGAGACATTAGGTATTTTTGAAGCAGGAATATTGAAAAATGAGCAACGCCTTCTCGGGAACCCCGGACCTCTCGGTTACGCGTCGAGTGTGCTGACTACTACACCACGAAGGCATGCCAAGAGGGCGGAAGAAATGCTTTATAAGCTTCGCAACGGCAAAGATAACGCCATCTTTTATTATTGCGAATAAAGCTATGCTTAATGCATTTTGAAATTTATTCGAGGAAAAAAGTGTTTAAAATTTACTTCGTAATATTTAATATAGATATTTTGAGTCTTTACGTATTTTGGCCTTGTCGCGAACTGAGAACTGAATTAATTTAAATGAAAAGTACTGAATCGTCCCTGAAAAACTGTTTCTTTTCTTTTTTTATATTTAATTTCTTTTACACATCGTTTTAGATTTATTATAGTATTTGAATAGAACAAGTGACAACGATTAAATAATTCTCTAGCTGATATACATAATTTTTGTGCATTCTGATGAGTTATAAAATTAATGAGATTTAACGCAGTTAAGTGAAGCTAGGGCCAGAGTGTCGCTGTGGTAAACAAATATAGTAAATTTTAAAAGCGTCATTTATTCCATTGTGGTTTATGCGCTATCGATGAAGTAAATATAATTCAATCCAATAAGTTTAAATGAAATGCAAAATGCGTATAATTTAATATTCCGTACAAGAAAGTCCTGTGGCGTACACATCAGATTTTTTTATTAGACATTTGTAGAATTTCTTATGAAGATTCAACCGATGTTTAATCAGTGTTCAATCAATTCGAATTTAATTTTGTTTTAACATCAATAAACGGGATGTTTATAAGTTTATCTACGGAGTAATATGCGCATTAATTTCTGTTTCCATCTTTCTCCTCTTAAAAGTGTTATCATAAATACTTACAATAATATCCTAAATCATGCATCATAAAATAAATTAATATCGAGTTTCCTGTTAAATGGCATCTACGCGCAACGTGAAAAATCTTCCTGAAAATATTGGATTTCGCACAAGAATTGTCTGGTTTTTCATATTTGAAAGTTGGCAGCTATGATATTGTATCTATTGAGGCCTATCTTTCAGCTAGGTAATATCTGTCCACATACGGCGAACATACCCAGGAAATGTCAGCGTATTATTACAACCCTCCTTGGCTTGCCAGATTTCCAGTCGAGAATGCATGAGACATTTTATGACTCCGGTTATAGTCATCTTATAACGCTCGTAAACTTCCGAAGCAATCATGAAGCAAACTTGCAGCAATTCCGCGAACCACATTCGACGTTAGTATGAATCCCTGCCAGATCGTATATTCTGAAATCGTATATTCTGCTGCCAAAAGCATACATACCTCATACTAATATGTAAAACCCATATTGTTTATTATTTAGACCTACTCCTATCCTTTTTTAATAACTTCATGACAACTATTTTAAAATCGACCAGCAATTAACTTAAAAAAATCTTATCCTACATTTGATTCAAGTTACATATTATTGCTCAAATCAGAACATTACGCATTTAAAGTCTGCTCAGAGTAGGTTAAATAGTAGCGAAGATTAACCGTTCAGTTCATTTCGGTTGACGATAAACTGGATCACTTGATCATCACCAATGGTTAACGGGTATTACCAAAGATCCATTCTTAACTAGGTTTATTATTTTTAAAGTAACAATAACCAAGTTTTAACATTTTTACTTCCTTGAACGAAGTAAAAAGGAAGTACTATAATCGCGAAAAATTTCGGGTATCGTATTTCAAGGAAAATATCCATTTTGACAGCTATCGAATGCAATTTAACGATGCTTTTGAGTAATATCTGAACGTAAGGACAGACTAAAGGACTTTTTTTAATCCCCACAAAATATAAAACTGATTTAAAATGGATTTTGAAGAGATTTTTTTCATGGCGTCTGTGCGTACGTACGTATGTATGTATGTATCGCGCATAACTCAAAAATGAGTAGCCTCAACGTTGAAATTTTGTATATAGGACAGCTATAACATGTAGATGTGCACGTCCTATTTTGGTTGCAATCGGCCGCACCAAAAGTATATGAATAACCCACGCTGCTATTCGGCAATGTGAGCTCAGTTTTTTGTATTTATACGTATTGGTAGATTGTGCATTTTTTGCTTTAAAAATGTTTGATTTATGTTGTTCTTATATTACGGTTAAGATTTTTATGCCTTTAGTTAACGTGCATATTGTAATTGCAGAATTCTCAACAATTTAAAAGTTGTTTAAGTGTGGCTAGGCCTAATTATTTTGGCCATAGCGGCCATATTTGTTTACATTCGAAACTTAGCAGAATAGTGCATTTGTTGCGAATCTAGAGAAAGTAAGCAATTTTTAATATATATATTTTGAGCTTTAATGTATTTTTACCTTGTCGCGAAAGGAGATCTGAATTAATTGAATGAGAAATACTGAATCATCTGTGAAAAACTGTTTCTTTTTTTTGTTTTGTTTGTTTGTTTAATTTCTTTTACACATAGCTTTAGTTTTATCATGGTACTTGAATAGAACATGTGGCAACGATTAGATAATTCTTCAGATAATATGCATAATTTTTGTGGATTTGAGTTATAAATTGAATGAGATGTTAAGTGAACATAGCGCCAGAGTGTCGCTATACTAAAACCAATATAGTGAATTTTAAAGAGTACATTTATTCTATTGTGGTTTATGCGCTATCGACGAAATAGATTTAATTCAATCCAATAAGTTTAAATGAAAGGCAAAATGCGCAGAATTTAATATTCCCTGGAAAGAAGTCATGTGGTGTACACATCAGATTTTTTACGATGTGATACAAAATTTAAATATGTGAATTTTGAAACTTCTATGAAAGGGAAATAAAAATAAAAATTAAAATAATATGCAATCGCTTTAAAAAACGTTTGTAAAGCCCACAGTTCATAGAGTCCATCAATTTTGATCAAACATTCATACTTCGGACATCAGAGAACATCATATAAAAAAAGTCATAATATTTTAATTAAACCCTAGGCTTACAAAGGAAAGTTGCTACATGTGGGCTTATAAATTAAAAAAATGAGATTTTAAAAGAGGAGATAAATATATTTCTATATTATACATATTTTTAAATGGATTGGCAAGTATCTTTTCCCAATTCACAAAGTAGATTCACCATATTATAAATTTTAGGAATAAGACATTTTTATTTTCTGGAGAATCCTCTGAAAGCGATAACATTAGCTGCAAGATTTTTTATATTTTATTGTTTCTTTAACGAACATTCTATTTCTTAATGATATGGGGAACCTATGTCTTCCCAGACACAATGATCTATATTAGTAAATCCAGTGCATATTAAACCGTAGCGAAGGGATCGTGTCCTGTTATGCATCTCGATAACAACGGAATTGAAATTTTGCGATTTAAATCAATTCTTGGTAGATAATTAAAGGAACGTATGCTCTGTTCATGAGTATTCCACTGTTGCCCTCTTCTACTTCCTTCTACAAGCCGCCCAGATGGTAAAGTGATTAGTGACACTGACTGCCGTGTCGAAGAGTCCGGGTTTGAATATCGAAGAAGGCTTGGATGTAAATGGTGTGTTCCTTCATACGAGGCAACGGTGGCCTATCTAGTAGGCGCCTTCGTAATAAAGTGACTACCGCTTCCGGCCTTAGTAGTGGCCAACACCTGTAACGGTTAGTTGGAAGACAAAAAAAAAAAAGGGGGGGCTTGTACGAAGTAAAGAAAGTATTATAATTGCGAAAAACTTCGTGTATCATACTTCAACAGAAATATGCATTTTGACCGCTCCCAAATCCATTTTGACTCATTTTTTGCTTGACGTCTTTACGTACGGACAGAATAAAGGACTCTCTTTCCAAAACAGATAGTAAAATGGATTTGAAATGGAGTTTTTCCGTTGCGTCTGTTCGTACATAGGAATATATCTCGCATAACTCAAAAGCGATAAAATGTAGAATGTTGAAATTTTGGATATGGTACTGCTAAAACATCTAGTTGTACACCTCCCTTTTTTATTGCAATCGGCAGTACCGAAAGTATATATATATATATACACACACACACACACATATATATATATATATATATATGTGGTGCCTATCTTGAACGACAGATGGCGCTGACTTGGACGAGGGAACGGAATTCCATCCAAAGCTGTATGTAAGTAAAGCGTCGGCACTTCAATGGGAGAAATTGCGCTTCGTAACGACCGCAGCGCTCGTAGCGGTGGCGATGTGGAAACACAATCAGTAAAACTGCGCATGCTCGTTTTCTTTTCAGTCATTGGTTGTTTTGATTTGGTTGTTTGTTTGATTCTACCGAAATCTTGTTAGCTTCTATCGTGCTTTGGTTGTGTTATTTATAACTTATTAATTTTATACTTTTTCATTACAAAAGGCTCTTTTCAGAACCATTTTTTTTTAAATTTTCTCTAATGGCGTATCAATACTGCGGATTTAAGGATTACAAGAGTAAGATTTCGTCGAAATCTGATGGAATACATTTCTACACGTTTCCTTGAGACGATGCGTACTTAAGGAAGTAATAAAGAA
>KK114940.1:165276-207860 GCA_000611955.2 Stegodyphus mimosarum
CAGATGCTGTAATGTTAATTTATTAATCTTGTTGTAATGTTAATATTAATTAATTATAATGTTAGGTATTCTTATTGGAATGTTGGTATCTTTGAAAGAAAAAATATTGCTGTAGTTACCTGTAATTAAGCATGATTAGTTTTCATTTGTTATGTTCTTACTGCAACTACCCCGTGCTTCGGATATTAAATGATTCACATCATTTTCCCTTTTCGATTTCCAAAGGATAAAATTACAAAAAAAAGGAGAAGGGGAGGATATGCATAAAGAAATACGTGAGACAAAATAATTTTCAGTTAGCCTTTTTTTAAAATTTAGCTAATAATATACATGCGGGCTCTTTTTCGAGTAAATACGGTATTGTTTTATGTACTTTTATTCTTCTAAAATTTTAAATTTAAATATGAAATTAGAAATAGGAATACAATTTTAAACTTCGTATTTTAGTTTCTCATGACTAAAAACTAAGCCATTATCCTGCACTCTTCAGAGACACGTGTTATCTTAAATTATTGCGTATTTTTATAAACTTAAACCAAAGATTACAAAACAGTCTTCAATAAAGAAATCAGAAGAAAGAATTTTTTTCAAGAAACTGAATTTTTTAATTTTATGTTTTATTCATAAACCTGGTCGTTAAATCGATAAATAATTTAATTGTACTCATTTGTTCCTGTTCCTGCAACTTTATTAATCAAAGTAGCTAATCCTAACTAATATTATAAATGCGAATGTTAATTTGTTTGTTTGTTACGCTTTCACGCCTTAATTACTTAACCGATCATCATGAAATTTTCAAGAAATATTTTTTATATATTAGAAAAGGTTATAGGCTATAAAATGTAACTTATCTGTTGAAAAGTAAACTATATAATAGGTTTTATAGCTTAAAATGATTGTCGTTGTATAAACATTAAATGTTGAAAATTTCATAACGATAAGTTAAACGATGTAAAAGTTTTTCTGCAAGAGCAGTACATGGTTTAAACCACGCAAAGGTTTTATAGCCTATAATCTTTTCTAATATATCTAAAATATTTCTTGAAAATTTCATGATGATCGTTTAAGTAATTAAGGCGTGAAAGCGTTTATTAATTTTCTTTGTTTAATTTATTTTGTTATTTAAAATTCTTCAGGATTTCCGGCTTTTGGCTTTTCTTTCAGAAACATTTTTCAGTCATTAGGAATTATACGTAGAAGTTTTACTAGATTTCGTGGTGATACACGTATTTTTAGAATTCACGCGGAGTTTGAAACTTATTTAAGGACAGTTTAATTTTTTACAGTTTTTTTTTCGCTTTCCAAATGCCTCGCAAATGTAAATCTAACATGTCTAGGAATTTATCTCGGGTCCAGGCAGCAAAAATTGCTCGATCCCAAGAATCTTCCGTACATGTACAATTAAGAAGACAAGAACAAGCAAGGCGACAATCTGTTTTGAGAAGTGATGAAACAACTTCTCAAAGACAACAAAGATTAGAGGTCCAAACCTCCCGTCAAGCTTCTATGAGAACAGCTGAGACGCCTGTGCAAACATAACTCCGCTTGACAGAACAATTTAAACGACAAGCTGCTTTGAGAGCTGCTGAAACGCCTCTTCAAACACAAATTCCTTTAGAAGAACAAGCTGAACGCCAAGCTGCTTTCAGAGCTGCTGAAATACCTCTCCAAACGCAGATTCGCTTGAAGAAGTCAAACTTCTTTGAGAACTATTGAAACGCCTCTTCAAACACACATTCGCTTGGAAGAACAAGCCCAAGAACGGGCAGTTATTAGAGCGAGAGATACTCCAGAACAATTGCAGACGAGAAGAATCGTTCATGCAGAAATGCAAGCCGAACACCGGCGAAATTTCATTCGTAACAATTGGTCCGTATTTAATGATTCTGGACTTCAATACGATTCTTCATTTGATTACCATAATCATCTATTAATTGTTAGCGATTCGATGAGTAAAAAATGCCAGTTTTGCGATGCTTTAAAATGAAAGGATGAAACTGCAGGAATGTGCTGTTCTAATGGTAAAGTTTCGATTTCTGGTTCACCAAGTGAGATGAACCAAAAGAGTCGCTGAAAACTCTATATGATACAGATGAATCAAAGCGTTTTTTAAGTAAAATCAGAAAGTACAACTCTTGCTTCCAAATGACATCTTCTGTCGTAGACAAAGAGATAAGAATGCCCGGGTTTTCACCAACTTTTACCTTACAAGGCCAGATATATCATCTAATTGGTTCACCTTTTCCAACAGATAATGAACCGCATAAATTTTTGCACGTTTACTTTATGGGCCAAGAAGAAAATCTTGCCGTCGGTCAGTATTTTGATGGAGTCGAGAGAGATACAGTATTGAAAATTCAAACAATGTTACATGACCACAACGTTTTGATAAATACCTTCAAAATTGCAATAGAAACTGGCCTCAAGATGGTTATAAAGTCGTCATTCATACTGATCGAACTCCACGTGGCGAACATGAGAGGCGATATAATGCACCGACAATTAATGAAGTTGTCTTGGTTACTGGCGAGCCATGCTCTCCATGAGATATAGTGTTACGAGCACATGATATTGCATTGACATGTGTAGCAGATACTCATAAATTTTACGATGCTTTGCAGTACCCATTAATTTTTAGTAAAGGGCAATTGGGATACCATTTTCGTATTCCACAGATTAATCCAAACCAGTTCCAAATAAAAAAATTTCCTGCATAGATTTTTACGACTGTCACATGATGCTTCGAGAGAATGATTTCAACCTCCTTCCGCGGTCGAGGCAGCTCTTTCATCAATTTTTAGTAGATATGTACATCAAAGTAGAGAGCGAACGCCTTCGTTGGATTTCTTTAAGCCAGCCACAACTACGAGTTGAAAATTACATTCACCTACAAGATACAATTAGCACAGGTGGTAATATTAGCCCCAATGACTTAAGCAAGATGGTTATTCTTCCCTCCACTTTTGTGAATAGTCTTCGCTATCTGCATGAATGCACACAAGACGCTTTCGCCTACGTACGTACTTACGGTAGGCTTGACCTAATAGTAACTTTTACCTGCAATCCTTCATGGAAAGAAATAACAGAAGAGCTTATGCTCGGACAAGCAGCGACTGATCGACATGACATAGTTGCTCGCGTGTTTCGTTTAAAAGTTCGAAAGATCATTAATCTAATAACAAAAGGAAAAGTATTCGGAAACGTCCAGTGCCACATGCACTCCATTAAATGGCAGAAACGAGGTCTGCCACTTGTGCACATTGTTTTTTAACCAAATAAGCTGAGATCCAACCAAATAGATAGCATTATAAGCGCCAAAATCCCGGATCCAGAACTAGATAAGAATTTGCACGAGATCGTAATCAAAAACATGATTCATGGTCCTTGTAGAGCTCGCAATTCAGCATCACCTTGCATGAAAAATGGCAATTGTGGGACAAAGTTCCCCAGAGAGCTACTAAAGGAAACAGTGCACAATGATAAGGATTATCCTTTATACAGACGAAGAGCACCCGAAGATGGTGGTAGAAGAGTTACCATTCATACTCGCAGTGGGGTGGTCAAGACTTTTGATAATAGCTGGGTTGTGTCATATTCATCTGTTCTATATAAAATAGTTAATGCTCACATTAATGTTGAAGTTTATCTCATTAATCTGCAACTCTGTTCGTGGGATTAAATATATTTGTAAATATATTAATAAAGGGAGCGACCAGGCGCTCTTCAATCTGCGTAACGAAGGTGTGTTGCAGCCGCTGAATGAATACAAACCTATCAAGCAGGGCGATATGTCAGTAGTAATGAGGGAGCGTGGTGGCTCCTTGGTTTTCCATTACATGAAAGATATCCGACTGCTACACTTCTTGCCGTACGTTTAGAAAATGGACAGCGTGTTTTTTTATAAGAATAATTTTCAAGACAGAATTTTATCTTCTCCTGAAACCACACTGACCACTTTTTTCTAGCTTTTCCAGACAGATACGTTTGCGCAAAGATTATTGTATTCCGAAGTTCCCCGTTGTTATACGTGGAACAACTCAAAAAAAGAATGGCAACGTCGCGTTCAAGGTACGCCTGTTGAAAATTGGCCAGGAGTAAATCATCGGACCCTCTTGGTCGTGTCTACACCGCAGATGTAACGAATTTTGAAAGTTTTTGTCTGCGCATTTTATTGCATCATGTTCGAGGTCCAATTAGCTTTAAAGACCTTAAAATTGTTAATAGTCTAGAATGTCGAACTTATAGAGAAACATGTGAAGTTCGGGGTCTGTTAGAGAATGATAACCATTGGAACGAAACTATGGAAGAAGCTGTACAGTGTCAATCACCACATAAAATCAGGAAACTGTACGTAACCCTTATATCATCTTGCGGCCTTTCTAATCCTCAAACTTTATGGGATAAGTACAAGAAGAACATGGTGGAAGATATTTTGTGACGGTTGCAGCGAGTACATGCACGTATGGCTTTTAATGAGCATATCTATAACGAAGCACTTATCATAATTGAAAACAAGTTTTTTGACAATGGTGGGGAAGGAGCTTCAAGATTTTGGAATGCTTAGTCCGTGACGATCAGACGAAAATTACTTTGATGAAGAAATTGCTCGAGAATAGACTACAATTTAATTGCATTGCAGCAGCAAGTAGCAGAATTGGTCCCTCAGTCCCTTCCAGAACAAAGTCACGTGTTCTATTAGGTGTTACGCAAAATAGAATCCGGGAATGGTGCACTTTTCCTTCTCGACGCTCCTGGAGGAACCGGGAAACCGTTTTTGCTAAATTTATTATTAATGTCTTTCAGAAAAGACTAGAAAATAGCGTTTGCTGTAGCTTCTTCTGGTATAACTGCTACACTATTGAATGGCGGCCGTGCTGCACATTCCTTTTTAAAACTGCCATTGAATCTTGCGCAGGAAGATTCGCCCATCCGCAATTTCAGTAAAAATAGCTCTCGAAGTAGGATGCTACGACAATGTAAGCTTTTAGTATGGGATGAAAATACAATGTCTCACAAAAAGGCTATAGAAGCGTTAAACCGAACTGTGCAGGATTTGCGAGACAGTACAGATATTATGAGAGAAATGGTAGTTTTATTGGCTAGTGATTTTCGACAAACTCTATCGGTAATCCAGAGAGATACACCTACAGATAAAATCAAAACCTGTCTCAAATCATCAAGTTTAAGGCGAAAGTTGAAAAATTCAGTCTTAAAACAAATAGAGAGTGCATCTTCATAATGATGTAGATTCAGGGAATTACGCAGACACTGAAAATTGGCGATGGATGTTTGGAAACAGATGCTAAAGGTTGTATTTTACTTTCAGAGGAATTTTGTAATTTGGTAGAAAACGATATGAAGTTTATTGCTAAAGTTTACCCGCACTTGCAAGAAAATTTAAATAGTGATCATTGGTTATGTGCAAGAGCAATTATAGCGCAGGCAAATGAAATCGTAAACAAAATCAACACTAACATTTTCAAAGAGGTGCTGGGAGAAATAAAAGAGTATTTGTCAATAGATACAATCATAGATACAGAACAAAGCACTTCATATCCTGCTGAGTTTTTAAATTCACTAGAGCTATCAGGTGTACACTCACATAAACTCCAATTGAAACTAAATGTACCGGTTATGCTTATGCGAAATATAGATGCACAACGACTGTGTAATGGAATGAGGCTTCGGATCCCATAATTACAGCAGAATATAATCGGTACCACTATTTTAACAGTGTTATCATACCTCGAATCCGAATAATTCCCACTGACCTACCATTTCACTTTAAAAGACTGCAGTTACCAATTAAACTTAGTTTTGCTGTTACTATTAACAAAGTTCAACGGCAAACATTACAGGTAGCAAGGGTGCATTTGGAAAAATCATACTTTTCCCATGGTCAACTATATGTTGCCTGTTCGCCTGTATCCAAAGCCAGGAATTTATATGTATTAGCGCCGAATGGAAAAACATATAATACAGTATACAGAAGCATGCTAGAATAATACTCTTATTCGTGTTTTAAACGATTTGTTAATACTTTAAACTTTTTAAAATCTTGGTAATGAAAATTACTTATTTTTGTAGTGAGATATCTTAATAAACCATGTTTTTCAGTTTTTTAAATTATATTTTATTTTAGATTTTTTAGAAAAAAAGCCATGAGATAAGATTGCAATGTTTGATATATCTAAATCAGATTTTAAAAATTGTGCAGAATAGCGTCTTAGCGACATCAATATGGATTTCTTTTTATCTCAATGAAGGAGGGCAGTATTTACTGAAATTTTACTAGGAGTGTATATTTAGCTTAAAAAGTAAGTTATAGTAAGTAAAATTTTATCCTGATTATTCTGGTCAGGCAATAAGAAAAAAGTTATTTTCTTTTCCTTTCAATAGTTTTTGAAACTTATTTAAGGACATCAACGCGAGCGAAACCGCAGGCAGATACTGAGAGTGACAATGATAATAACAACTGAATAACGATTTTTTACATTCTCTTCTTTTTCCACTTTTATCTAAAACGAGAACCTAGTTTAAAAATGTATGAGCTCATATTTTAAACAGTTATAATAATTTGACACCTTGGGAAAATGTGTACAAAGAGATGAAATATAGTTTTAGTTAAAATGACATAAATCAAAACACATTGCATTGTGATGTTATTTCACAAAATACTTCTCAGTGAGCCAAAACTCGTGGGCGTCAAATTTCCAAAAATAGTGTAAATAGTGTAAATTCTAAATTGGATATAAATGGCAAATTATTTCAACGTATGACCCCCCTCATGCCGTTACAAGTTATATAGCTCTTGAAATTTCAGTTGATGTTTGTGGTGTTAGCTTTAGAAACCGTTTATTTTTTTCCAATGTGGATAGTTGCCAAAACACTTAAAAAATGGCAACCTAATTTAAGGAAAATGGAAGTGTTCACCATAAAAAATTAAGCGGTCACCCTTCTCTTCCGACTTCTAACAGAATGGACGATTTCGGGAATAAAATGTTGCCATCACCAGCAGTCTAAGAAACACGACATCGCAACCAAATGAAGGATTTGCGAAGTGGTGCTCACTTATAAGAATACGTCCTGCCTCAGAAACTCTCCTCTCCATCTTGCACCAAGCAAATGGTTTTTAAAGAAAACAGCGTAACTTTGATTCATTCCTTAAAAAAGGCCGTGGGTCACCGATATGTACTTCCAGTTTCAGACACTGCACGACTAAGTACTGTGCGAATGATTATTTATAAGACGTGAAGTTTCTTTAAACGCTCTGTGCTTGAACTTGATAAGATGTTTCGAAGAATAAATATTGTAATTTGGAAAAGAAAGCTTTTGTCTTCACTAAAATGAAATAAATAAAGCTTCTTCATAGAAGAAATTATTTCAGATATTCAGTCAGAACTTTATCACTTTAAAATACAAAAATAAAAGTAAAAAAAAACGAAAAGTAGCAGTGTTGCCATAATTTAACTTCAGTACTACCTCATAAAACCTTTGGTAAGGTTATATGAAAATAGCAAAGCACATGAGGACTCTCTGAAGGTGACACATGTGAATGTGGAGATAGGGGCGATCCAGAGCACTACATTTTTTACTGTCCCGTAACAGAGGAATTACATCTTAAAAAACTGACTTAGAATTTGGATCCTTTTTTAAGATAGGAAACTGCAAATAAACATCTTTGAATAAAAATGCAAAAAAGAATCGAGTTCTTAGCAGCAAAAGGACAAGAATTATGTGCCCCCATGTAACTCAATCCGTCTCAGTTTCTCTCACAACTAGTTATACAATGACTAACAAAATGCACGATAGCGCAAAGCGTCCACAGAACTTTGTATATAATAATTGAGTACTTGCCATAAAATAAATTAAAAATTCAAATTAATGTAACTGCGCTATGACATGTATATTCACAATAGTAATGTGTTAAATAGAATTAATATGATACAATTTTTATAATATGGACGTTTGAAAACTATGTGATTACAAAAAAAAATGAATGCAAATAAGTATGTAAAAAAAGGCTACATGGAAAATGAATTCCTTGCAAGAAATGTAAGCATAACGGAACTGACTGAAAGAACTGTAGAACTTCTACCCATAAAATACTGAATCACATAAACATAAGAAAACAATCGTAATTCATAATTGTAATTCGTGTCATTTAACAATATGCAACAAATTTGTAACAACCATATAAAATATATGGTATCACTTGTAGGAGTAATATTTATGTACCGCCATGCATAACGTAACTTTCCATAGATATATATGTACAAACGAAGCATTCGGAACACGCTGATGAGCCCCTAATGCACTGCTGGTAATGGTAGTTCCCGCGGTGTGGCGTGAGCCGGGCATCTTCTGCTGCAAGCTAGGTTATTCGGGAAAGTTAGTAGGAAAGGACAACATCTGGATCACCTGATGTAAATATCTGGTGTCTCTCCTACTTGTACCTGTACCTGCCTAAAGAAAGGAATACCTTCAGAAAGGCCTTTCCAGAAAGAGAATCTGGCTCGTCTTGACATTATACATGGTGGAAAAACACGAAAATTAAGCATTGCAGCTAGCCTATTCAAATTTCGTCCCGATTACCAGTGTCTTAACCATTTGCCACTGTTGGACCCAAAAATTTTGGTATTTTAGCAGGATGCAAATGATGAATCTTTGACTATTGTTTCCGTCGTCCTCATTGGTATTGTAATCATCTCCGCTCGAACATTCAACAACTGACGCTTAATTATTTTTTCGAAAAAAGTATTTTACGTATCGCGGTTGCATTTTGGAAGCAACATTTAGTGGCAGTGTAATGTGTCTTTCTTTCGCACCTTAAACAGTTCCGATAAACAAAAACTGTTCGAATCATGAAGATTGAATTTTTTGACTCCTGTGAAATTCAAAAGCAGCGAAGAAATATTTTAAATAAAACGGTGTCAAAATCGAAATGAAGTAAGGAAATTGCTTTTATTTCTCCTCGTGCTTATTACAAACGTTGTTTTGAAGTGTAAATTTTATGTTTTTAGTTTATGGTATAATTTTTCATTAAAATGATCATTTTCTTTTTTGTCTTTTAAATGAGAGGAGAGAAAGTTATTTTTGGAATATGTTTGTATTTTGTCTACTATGTAGGCATTTCAATTCTTCAATCAAGAATGGCGTGATGGTCTGCCGCTAAAACAAAAATAAATCTGCTGTTGGCAATACTTTAGCTAGGCTAAAACAAAATGCGAAACCTTCAAGTAATTTTAGCAGGATATGATTAGAATTAAAATTTTTGACTAAAGATGTTAAATTGGATGAAAGTTAAAAAATTTCAAGGAAAATTAATTCATTAAATAAAGAAGTTTTTGGAGTAATGTTAGCTAAACGGCAGTTAAAAGAATGTTGAAGAGGTGAACAAGCATAATGATGAAGAATTTACTATTTTTTTCTTTTACGACCTAAAATGGTGGATAGAAATTATACTCAGAGGATTAAAGCAGAGTGACAATGTCAATGCTTCAGATAAAAATGAAATCAAATTTTTATTGTAATATTTTAGATTTTTGTAAAATGGCAACAAGTTTTGAAAAATATGAAAAGAACAAATTTTAGAATTATGTATTACATTAATAAATAAATTTTACAGGTTAAAACATAAACCTTTTCTTTTATGTGGATTGATATCAAGAAGGTTAGAACAGATGGAGTAAGCCTGACGTCACAGAAGCCAAAGACATGTCAGCAGCGTTTACGTCACGACTTATCATGTCCTCCGTACAGCGTACGGATAAGACTACGAAACGTATTGTTAAATAAAATTACACCAACTTTGAGAGATAATATCAACGTCAGCAACTCAGAAACATGTTTATAGGTATAATTTGAATAAAATACCATTGAAACCTCCACTGATCTTCCAGATTTTACCATGTATACATTTGTGTCCATATACATTTGTAGTTACCATTTACAGATTTTCATGTACTTAGATTTTATTAAATTTGAAATAGTTATTTGCAGTCCTTGTGATTTTTCTATACACTAAGTAGGAAATCTTTTTTTTTGTTAGGTATTAAAATTAGGACGGGAGACTTACAAACTTTCAATACTGAGTAGTTAACATGTAGACTACACCAATTAGAATGTAAACAAAACCAGCCAGAAGTCCGCTTAGGGCAGCGGCCATGATAAGTTGTGAAGCGTTACGTGTGAAACGTACGTTGTGAAGCGTAACGTTACGGGGCTTCATTTTAATTGCACGGGACATACAGGTGAAGCTTACTCTATTTATTCTAAAGTACTTGATTAATACAGTGTAAGATTCTATCCTTTTTACATTTTTAAAACTCTATTGCCTTTTAGGGAAATTTTAAAACTTATACTTTTGTGAAATATTAAATGTTAGGTATATGAAGCATTTTTAGCATTTTTATGAAAAGTATTCTGTTCTTTTTTATTTCATTCAATAGATGGTACGACTGTTCCTTTTTTATATTTTAAAACTATAATTAATTGGCAAAAATTAATTTCATTCTCTAATAAAAACAAGTAATATAAAAAAATTAAAGTCAATTCCTACTTAACATTATTAACATTTTTTTAATTCTAATTTATGACGCTGATGATGGTCTATAATTTCTCATTCTATCCATCTCTTGTAATGCTTCATTACTGCAAGAAGATTTTCCAGTGAGTTTCGAGCAGTCCAGCTCTTCAATTAATTTTCCATCTAATGATTTCACAAGACTCAAGGCGATCTCTAATCGTCGCTTGCGCTGTGTTGTAGTTTCTTTTCGATTTCTTTCTGCATTCTCCGTTTGTAAAGCAAGGAACATTTTAAAGGCTTATATTTTAAACATATATTATTATCACGTTAACATAGAAATATGGGGAGAATTTTCGCTACATAATGGGACATTACATTCACTTCATCCAACTCTATAAAACTACAATTCTTTAATTCCATACACTTTAAAAATCCTTAGAACTCTGTCTTACTGTTGCCACTTATTTTTGTTAAATATTACAATCCCATTTATCACAGTCATGTACTATTATTTATAAGTTGTTATAAAATTAATTTTTTTAGGACGTGAGAATTCCTAATAAACGGTCATTATTTGTAAGTCTTGTAATATATTTAATAAAAACAGCATAAACGGCATATCTTTAGTTCCGATAGACAGGAATAAATAAGTAGGAATTGACTTTAATATGTGAAAAAAACTGTATTAACGTCAAGTGTCATCCACAACAAGTTTAAAAAAATGTATTTGAACTTGAGCGAATGAATAAAAAGTATTTTTCTAACGATTGAAAATTTGAGAAGATATAGGGAGAGTGTGAGCTAACAGTAAGAATTTAATAAAATTTTATATTTCATTTATTACATTAATTTCACCATATGCAAGGGAAAAAGTTTCAGTAGTACAAATTGTATAACATTTGACAGTTTACGTACTCTTGGGTACTGGGTGTTGATTCCAGTTTGATTGATAAATGATATTTTTGGCCTTTTTAGGTCATGTTTTTACACATGAAAATATAAATAATGTTTCTGCGAAAAAAAAGTGACAATTAATATGTTATTCCGTTTTGCTAATAATGTCACCAAAATTTTTCTTTCATTTATGAAATCTGTAATCGATTCTACTGTAAGCACATTTTGAAATTTAATAAGCTGAAGAGATCAGGGCGATGCATCAAAGCAAAATCATTATTTATCTTTTCTTGATTGCCTAGCTCTGTCTCGATCACCTAGCAACTTCAACATCTCAAATGTGTTCAGCTGTTACAAGTTTTGGTATTCCGGTAATTACTTACCAGTATGATATATTAAATTTCGATACACATTTGATTTATAAAACTAAGGGTAATAAAGCTTATTTCCATTCACAGAGGGAAAGCAGATAAAACTTACTTACAAGGCCATGGGATCGATGAGTCCGTAAGCAACATTATTGTTGCGCCTCTGACTATTCTGTACGGCAAGCGTAGTTTCTATTTCTGCCAGTCTTTGATCAGATATACCACTCCTTCTTTCCCTGAAAGAAAAAATGTACATTTAAGAACACATGCGATACACACATATACTAATTCTGAAGAGAAGATGGAGATATTGGCTAGTAGAATTTTTTTATCCTTGACAAGACAGTGTTTTTGTTCTAAACAAATACATTTGCTGAAGACATAGATACGAGTAAATTGGCGTTAAACACACATATTCTTTACTTAATTTTTACAGTTTTAATATCTGAAGGAAAAACGTGCCGCAGTGGAATTTGACAGCAGCGGAGCGATAGAAGGAATTCCACGTATTTGAAATGAAAACCTACTTCTCAACAATTTAGTTTTAGTTCAGCTTTATCCCTGCTAGTTTACTAAAGTTTCTCTTCACAAATTTGAAATTATAATTGGTTGAAGTATTATGTAAGTATTTATGTCATTAGCGTTCTACCAGAATCATATGAGGAACATTTTAATTTTAAAATGGTGCTGTTTAGAAAGATTTGTTATGAGCAGTTGGCATTTTTAATTTTTAGGGAGAAATAATTAAATTAAAAAGTGAAGTTAAGTTATAACTGTTGATTTATATACTTCTTATTTTACCTGTTGATACTCTTGCCATACAATTTACATCACGTGATCCACGCATGAGCGTTGCCTCGAAAAAGAACTTTGGTAATACTAGTAATAAAAGATGTAATTCGTAACTTTTCTTCTGTATACTGTATATATAATTAGTTAATCATGTGTTGTGTATTAAAATGTGTTATTACGCTAGAAGCCTCTCTTTTTGTTATGAGTAGTGATTATCGTCAATTAATAGAGGGGGTAGTCTCGGATTTTGAATTAGAAGATCTTCTGAAAAGGTAAGATTTTTACCTTTATTATTAGAATGTTTATTTTTCATATTTTCATCAATATCAATATACATTACAGTTGGCACAATTAAGCAAACATTTTATAGCCGACAGCAGTTTCATTGCAGTTAAGTCCACTGAATGCAGTAAAAGTGCAGTCTGTGGCGTCAAAGTTGTACTATTCGATCAAAAGAAGAGAGGAGGGGCTTGATTTTTCTATGCCTTAATCAGATATGGGATGCAAATTACATCATTAACGAGACAGCTGTATAGGAAAACTTCGGGAGCTTCTAAAAAATTCAAATCCTGGCGGAAATAGTACGAGCCATAATTCCGGCCCCCGAAAGTTTAAATTTGCGATTTTTATTTTAACAGCGCTAAGATTTCGAAAAGTTTTCATTATCTTTTTTTTTAATATGCTGCATGTTTCGCTTATTCTGAATTTTAAAGATCAGCGGTTTTGACCTATACGTAAAATTACATTCTCAACGAGTTTTATAAATGAATGAAGGTTCCTCTTTTATTATTTAGAACTTGATTTAATTGACAGGTTTAATATAAACTCGAAAACCATGTTGTCAGTAAGAGACATGAAAAGAACTTTCTTTGAGGCCCATCTCTTCTTTCGAACCAGCGCTATAACTTCCACGTTAAGCTCTACACTCCTACCGCGTTCAACACCATAACAGTAAGGTTTTGATGATTAATACCTGATTAGTATCCAAAGAAACTGCAGTCAATGATAAAATGTTTGTTTATATGCTCTAATTAGTATATTAAACTTCTGCCTTTTTTTTCCTATAAAAATGCAAAAAGTTATTTTCCTCAAACATATAGTAGAATTTACCAGACTTAAAAGTGCAGCATGTTCTACGTATAGCCGAAACCGAACGGTATAGGATTTATAGCAGGGGCGGACAAACTGCCCGATGATAGGAGCCGGTAGCTTTCATGAAAGTTCGAGAACTGCAAATCAAGTAAAGAATTAGTAAGAATTCTACACTATTTATGTAATTAATATAATTACATATTGTTGCATTCTATGGGCTAGTGGATTTGGAGTGACTGATGACAACACTCGATGAAGAACGAAACCACAATTTATTCGTCAGCATTTCACAAGTCAGTTCCAAGGACGCGTTACAGTCTTCGAAAAACTACGATAAACACGATGAAACAATCAGCAACACAGCCTTCAGGCTACCAGGCTATAACGGTGAAGACAGCTTCACGGCAAAGCACTAAAGTGCAATTCCCGATGCGGTCGATCGCTCTCGGAGCTCAAGACACTACTGCTGAGCTCAACGAGCTCAAGATACTCCTTGGGATAAAGTCACAATACACTCGACGATACATTGCTACTCCGCGTACAAGCAGGGTTTGTATAACTTTTGACTTGCCTTCGAGAACATTCTGATGCTAATCGGTAAGAATTCGCTGTAGAATGTTCTTGCTCCGTCTACGGCATATAACCAAATGTCGCCTAATGGGTGGTTTCGCGCCAAATCTGGTAACCCTGCCTCTCCTTGCAATTTTCTGGCAACCCAAAACCCATTTGCGGAGAAGCTATCTTAGCGCAGGTGAACATTTCTAAAAAGTTGCGGAATTAAATTGTTGTTTAAACTAACTAAATTGAGCTAAATTGTTGGGGAACTAAAAAGTTGTTATAAAGTTGTGGAACACTGGTAGTTTGATCTTGGTTCGATTCCAGGTGAATGGATTGGCTGCATGGGCGTTTTCCTGGTTTCCTCATATACAGAGGGAATCTGAAAAAGTGGGTGACACTTTACGGCGTGATAGAACGCAGGTACACAAGCAGTATTCGTCATAGAAAGTTTGGGCGGAACGCAAACTGCGAGCTGCTAGGTGACGTTGTAAATGGTATAAAAAGAGTCGGGTCTCGCACCTATCGCATTTTCTACCGTGAACTGCGAGAGAATAGCTGGTTATATGAACCACAAAATTTCTAGGGCGATGAATTGGACGAGGTGATTCCACAGCTTGGCCACCAAGATCACCGGATCTCTTACGTTTGTACTTGGCCATATGAAAAGCCTGATCTACGAGTGCCCCGTTGAAACCAATATGGATCTAGTCGCCAGGATCGCCATTATTGCTGGCGATCCTCGGGAAATGTCTGGTGTCTTTGTAAATGTGCGTCAGTTCCTGTCCCGCAAATGTGAAGCCTGCATTACAGCTGACGGAAGGTCTTCTGAGCAATTTGTTTGAACACGCACATCAATTACATTACTGTTAGTGAAATGTTTTCTGAAGTATCTCCTCTCATCTTGTGTTAAGTCTTTAAATGTGGCGATAGAAAGCTACTTTTTAACTTCTCACATCTTGCGTTCTAGCCATACATTCTGTGACGAATATTACTCGTGTAGCTGCATTCTATCTCTCAATAAAATTTCGCCTCCTTTTTCAGATTCATCCAGTATAATATGGAGACGAACCAGTTTTTTTTAAAGTACTCCTCGAAGGAATCCCTTTCCTTAGGCAGGCAGGCTTCGCTTGCCTTGCCATAATCTAACAAACCAAATCTGTGTTCCAACCAAATTTGCTCTGTTTCCAAGTATGTTCCAACAAAATACAAATTTGAAATTGTTGTACTGTGTAATTCAGCGTTTTTTTTCAGGTAGAAAACTAAAAACATTTTCTTCTGGCATTTTTTTAATCCACCTCTATTTATATTTTTATTTGGTTTAAGTAGAAGTAAACTGGAATCGGAAGAATATGTATTGGTCTCTTTATGAATACAATAATGTAAAAGGTTTTTCATTTGAGTGAAAAATAGTAAATCATTAATTAAAAAAACTGAATGGGTTTCCTTTCCTTTATTTTTTACTTATGCACAGTCTTTGGGAAAGAATAAAGCAAGTGACACGAAATAGCGCATATTCCAGAGAAATTGTTATTCTAGAAAAGAATATTATTTTGAAATATGCTTTCAACTTTTTTAATGCTTGGCGAATTTAGTAATTTTATTTTTCTCCTATAATTAGCACGAGGTCTACCAAAGTGAGATCAAATAACTTTACTTGAACTAATTCATTAGATTCGAACTCAATTATGAGTTACGTTGTTTTCTTCCTAAGACTGGGCATTCGTATCCAGAGATATGTAGAATCTTCAGAAAGGTTTTAAAATGCAAACCTCGAATCATAGAGCTTTCTGCATTATTCAAATCTTCTGAATCCTAACTTAAAAAATCCTTACACATTCTAACTTAAACTTTGGGAAGGTAAGCTTTATTGATGCTCATTATATAAGAATTCAATAAATAAAAAAATTAAGAAAAACTAAAAATAATAATAATAAAAAAACGCGATTTCAATTTCAGTGGTATCTGAATTATCAGTACCAGTTACTACGGCTCTGAATGCTACATTGTTTCCGAATGACATCCAGAAAAATTTGCCAGAATTTTTAAATAATCAAACACTGCGTATCATTAAAAATTCTCGAATTATCCCAATAATTCAAGCTATTATCAATAAACAGGCTATTTTCCATAAATCTAGTAATTTATACCACAGTATATTAACCCTTCATCGGGCTTATATGCCAGTCCAACTCTTCAGCCATGGTTGTTGAATTTAGAGCTGTTTCTCAGATACAGGGTAAATTAAATCTATCTTATGTTCGAAGTAAAATATCTCCAACTCAGACGAAATTATAATATCAATCTTTTTTTATTTAATCATCGGCTTTGCGGTTATACAACTTGTGTACAGAAATCAAATCTGAAATGGAATTTGAAAAGAATTTTTTAAATGGAATGTTTGAAATAGTCATATGGGAATACTGTGACCTTAGAAAATGAAAGATCAAATTTAAAAACTGAAAGTTTACGGGGCTTCAACAGAATTTCAAATTACATTGCTTGAAATTTGTAGTAATCAGACAGCGGATCTTACTTTCCGTTCGGCTACTAAACTTTCGTGAAGGACTTGGCAGACGAACATGATAAGCGAACATTAGGAAGACCAAAGATCACAAGTTAGAAAAATGTAGTGCTGCATCAAAGCAGAGGAAATCGGCGCAGCTGCCAGGAGAGGCAGGGTCGAACCAAAACTCGGAACTGCAGAATTAAAGGGCGAAGTCTCAGGCGACAAAATCTCCGACAAAATCTCTAACCTAGAGCCACGTTTGTCTCCAGCTAACTAGAAAGAAAGAGTTTCGTGAAGCACCATACAAGAAAATATCAGTGATTTCACTAGTAACAGTATGCCATATTTTGACAGAAACTTTATAAAAGGGAGAAGCTTGCGTCCGGTGCTTGGTGCAGTGTTGTTGAAACGAAACACTGAAGAAGGTAAAGACTATCTATCTCGGATAATGGCAACTTACAAAACGTGAATAACAGATTCGAATCACGTAAGCAGTTTACAAACACTTACACAAAATTCGAGTTACGTAAGGGATTAAAGAAAGAATTATTCACGTGAGTCAGGGAGGGGTTAGCTTCATTAAAATTTCTCTGATTTCATGAGTCTAAATGCACATTATATTTTAATTTATTATTTAGGAGTTTTATATAGTCTTCGAGTAAAGATTTTAAATTACAATGTTCTAAGTATTTCTTTGTATTTAATATTCACCTCTTTGTGTGTTATCCTACATTTTGTAACGATGTGACTCTATTTTGTATTTTTCAATTACTGAAAATTTGAAAATTTTGTGCCTAAGATGCCTTTATAAAGGAAGAATGAATTCGTCATGTTTGTATTAGTTATTTAGATATGGCAAACCATACGAGGTTTATTTATCTGTGGAGAGAGAGGCCTTCGTGGAGGGCGTTCTAGGAGAAACTGGCTGATATTCGTGTTTCAGATGAGGAAAATCACAAAAATCAACTACACATTGTATCAATGGTGGCGTTGGTAAGTTTGGGCCCATAAGGGCAAAAGCTTTTGGAAAATTATACAATTATTAAAATTGTTCTGTTACGTATAATCATTTCGAATATTTGTTATATGCCGCTTGGTCTTCTGGAGGCACTCCCGAGTTATTTCTATATCGTCTAATTTTTCACAGTTTGTGAGAAAACTATTAAGAAAACTATTAACTATTTCATTTTTCAGAAAACTATTAAGAAAACTAATAACTATTCCCTTTTTTATCTAAATATGCCAATAAAATCTTATAGTCTGATATTCAACATGAGACAAGATAAGTTTCCAGAAGTTTTGGGCAAATTCGGATAGTTCTTTTCAAGGAAAGTTTTACTTTCGCTCCATCTTCGATAACTGGAAGAACGTCCGTCTGGCAATCGAAAGGTACGGAGTTAGAATCTCGGCTACAGAATCACTGACTTTAATTTTTGCTGTTTGAAAAGCCTAGTAGACTATAGAAGTGGAGCCCCAACTAAACTGTTTTGGATGATAATTTGTGACCACTTCGATTTAGCACTTTAGCTCTCTCTTCATTAAACACTCTTTAAGTGGTGAAGGAAATAAAGAATTTTCCCCTTCCGTACCATGTGCTTTCTTCGTGTAATTGAAAGCACGCTTAGTTAGAAAGCTGAAGGTGGGGACTTCATATCGCAACGAGCGCATCGAAGATTTTCCTTGCTTCCTATTTATATAGACACTGCAAAATGTAATTTATAAGTTCAGAGCTGAATTTGTGAGTTCATATTAAACAATTCTCAAAATTCTTGAAAAATTACTAGTTAGCATATTCCACAGAAGGTTGAATTACTTTAGTTTGCATTTTATTTAGCTAGAAACTCAATACGCGATTTTTGTATTCCGCATTCAATCATAAAAAATGACATTAAATGTAAAATGAAACCGGGAGACATAAATCTCTAAGCGGCAAAAGTTCATTAATATTACTAAATTCAAAACATTTCACGCTGCAGTAACAATACACTTGCAATAAAAATATCTCTCCTCCCGTCACTGGGGGGCGGGTGGAGGAGAAGATACTATGCGATGTTTCATTAACTTCGCCTTGATTAAATTTGCTTTCTTTCAGTTAAAGAATTTTCTTCTTCTTTATTTCAGTTTCGTTCCCTCTCGATTGATAATCCTCTATCGTATCTTTGGTTTAATTGCATTTTTGAAACAAAGGATTCATTGCTAATGAAGTTAGAAATTATGACAGTTCAATGCGTAGAATTGGAATTTTTCAACGCTTTTGAAATAGAAAGTTATGACGCTGCGAATGGGACAGAAGCATCTAGACTTAAAATAAACCTCGAGTTTCTTTAATGAAAATAAATAATTTCTGTAGTAAATGAATGAGTAAGAAAATTATTATACGATGTAGTCAGTGGACTAGGCATACCCGTTTAGAACGATTTTGGAGCTGTAAAGTTATTATTTAAAATGTAAAGAATATTTATTAAAAGTTCTAACTGATGGTCTTTTTAGAAAAAGATCGTGATTTCCATGATTGAAGTTCTTTTCGTAAAATTTTCATTCCTCTTCCATTCCAGTGTTTATGCATCAGAATGGATTTGCACTTAAAAAGAGCAGAGTTCATAGAGGAAACGTCAGAGGGCTTTGCAGAAATACGTTGAAAAAGGTATACATGCAATAGCTGTATCAACTTCATTTCTGCATGCTGAGTTTTTAACATTTTATTCTACTCTTCTTATTTCTAATTTCCCAGTTTATGGTAATCATCCGACAAACATAAATTACGTACTAAAACACTCCTTTTGGAGCAAGGTTTGTACATTCGTTTCTTTTTGCTTTTGATAATAAATATATATTTTTTGTTGGAGTCATTAAGGTAAATCTATGCTTCATCAAGTGACACAATATATCTTTCATTTATCTCCCGCTAAATAGTTTTCACACAGGGTTCTGCATACTGCTCTGTGTTGAGCCACATACCTCAGCAAAAGCTGGGGAACATTATGTCTTCTAGATTTCTTAAGTTGTAAATATGGGTTTATTATTTTATTTAGTGCTGCTACAGATGTATTCAAAGACTCTGCAAATACCTGAGTCTGCGGATTTTCTTTTGTTACCAACAATTTAATTTTAAGAAAGTTAGAAGCAGTGCGTACTTCTTTCGAGTATTTGTTTGGAGTCTTCTTTCCGTGTAGATGCCTGACAGGTTTTTTCCCTTTCCTATTAATAATGTTTTTTATTTTGCTCTTAAGTTTAATACCATGAAATTCAGAACGTTTTTGAATTACGGAATAGTAATCTTTCTCTTCGGAAAGAGCATAAGCATACCCTTCAGACTTCAACATGCTTACATGTGACATTTTGAAAAGAAGAATAAATTTAAAGGTAGCAGACGATATTTGTCATTTATAATAATAAGCTGTTGCCTGAAAGTTTCATTCTAAACCATTTTATTTTTTGTCCAAAGAGGCAATTTGTCCGGAAAGACTATTAATTTCGTTTTGGCAATTTGCGTCGATTCACTAAAAGCGTTGTTTCACCCTTTTAAATTGTTGCCCCCAAATATTATCACCCTGTAAAAAGAAAAGAAAAGAAGAAAAAGAAGAATAAATAATGAAGAAATTAAAGAAATTAAATAATGAAGAATCTACATAAATGTATGTATCTGTCTCGCATTGTGATAAAACAACTGTACCTAGAACCATAAAATTTTGAATATTGAACGTAATCCTCCTGCGAATATGGGCACCTGGAAGCCCGAATTTGAAACTTGGAATTTCTTTTAATATCGATATGATATTCTGTAAAACTTTAACAAATTTTTGATTAACAAACTCAAGGACTTCAAAGCAAGAAATGGCGAAACTGTACAGAAAAAACATTTTTAACTCCAGCGCTTGAGACTGTGTATCGGAAATTCTAAAGATATATGCTCCTTTTAAAATTATTTTGCAATATCGCTCTTGAACTGAATTTTATGGTTGAAGGGCGAAGAACATAATATTTAATAAATAAAGGTAACACACACAATGTTAAAAAACAAAATGTTAAAAAACGCTCCTATGTACGTAATTTAAAATCTGAAATGGAGTATAAACGCCAGTATGTCTTATCATCATATGAGAATAGCTTAGAAAAACTCGAGAAGACAGCGTTAGGAATTTAAAGGCGTCGGAATTGTGTCCAGCCGTCGCTATGGATTTCTTTAAGCTATCAATTTCCTTGGCGACGATTCCTTGACGGCAGCAGAAACCCTGCCATCAGTTTGTTGTTCCATAGTCGAAATTCTTCGTTTTTGAAACTCTTTCTTGAACTTCTCCGACTTTATCTTCCATTATACTGCCTTCCACAGCCTCGAATTTGTTTTCTGTTATGGCGGTAATTTCTCTTTTCATTTTCTCTTCATCTACTTTAATCATTTTTGGCCGACTTTAATTTTTTGTTGGCCCGCTTTCTTCTCTTTTTTAATTGAATTTATGGACCTTTCCATCTTCTCTCTGAATATAGGAAAGGCTGTCTCCAACTGTGTTAGTTGCTCCTCCCCCGCTTTTATCACCGGCATTCAATCGCATTTCTGGCACCAAAAGGTTTCACTTGTCCACGGTTTCTTAATGGATTGACAGCGTACAGAACCGACGATAGCTTGATAAAATTTATTTCACCAACAGAAGCACTTTACAGTGCTGGAATTTTCTACTAAAGTTCTCGTACGGCTCTTCTTAGTATGACAGAACACAATCAGTAGTTATCACGTCAAACTGCCAGTAATTCTAGGCGCAATAAAATGCAAAGCGCATCCATAGAGCGAAGCTCGCACGATCTCTCAGTACTCCGAAGTCAGCTATGAACTAAAAACTGAGAGCTGATGCTCCTTGAGGACTTATATAAATTTTCCTGGCCGGACTCATTCAAAACTCATTCTGAATCTTCCACCAAATGCTGTAGTGATTCTACACAATGCTTCCTACCACACTGTTCAAGTAAATAAACGTCCAACTATGGCAAGCCAAAAAGAAGAAATTATCCATTGGTTACTTAACAAAAATGTACAGTTCTCTCCAGTTTTACGGAAAGTGGAATTAATGGAGCTTATGAAACAAAATGCTCCTAAAGAAAAGTCATATAAATTTGATTGAATGCTCGAAAAACATTGTTTTACGGCTCTACGTCTGCCCCCATAGACTGCGACATTAATACCATTGAATTAGTATGGGGTTAAATAAAGCAATTTGTTCGGAACTGCAACACAACTGGAGACATGGAAATGAATAAATCATTAAAAATTATAAAAGAAGGCGGTCGAACTATAGCTTCCATTTCTTGGAAGGCTCATACGGTTACGGCCGGATACGATTGCAATTGCATATAAGGATAAATGACATTTATTCAATTACAGTACTAGTTACAATTGTACAGGGATTGGACCAAATTGTCGTTAAATGGTCACCACATTTTGAGACTTTAAGTTATCTCTCCTCTAATTCGGCAACAAAAATTAGTCGCCAAACCCTCGCCAACTTGGCGATATCCTGCCAGTTTAACGAGATAGCTCTTTACCTCAATGTTAAATAGATTTGTCCCTGTAACCTTATTCTTGTGGCGAGCTTTACTTTTTCAAACATTTCGTGTTACATTTTACAAAAGGTACTATAATTTTACACATAATTTCACTAAAATTGTTTACATGTACACAAAATTCGCAACAATACTTGTACAGACATTAGGTTACTTCGAAGCAGTAGTCATGAAAAATGAGCAAATGCCTTCGTTGGAACTTGAACCACGGAATCTCGAATACGCGCCGAGAGTGCTGCCACTACACCACGAAGGCATACAAAGAAGGCGGAAGGAATACCTTATATACTCTTCCTTTTAAAGGGCGACTGAGAATTAGGGGACCCAATCGCCAAATCCTGATGGTGGAGATTCATCATCCACCACCTTTAGTTCGGGCGCCATTGTAGAGACATTAGGAATTTTTTGAAGGTATGAAAAATGAGCAGTGCATTCGCCGAGACTCGAACCACGGACCTCTCGAATACGCGCCGAGTGTGCTGGCCATTACACCACGAAGGCATGCGAAGAAGGCAGGAGAAATACCTTATATACTTACAGCTTCTTTACTATTTAATAATACAGCTAGCATTGCTTGTATTTGCTTGAATTAATAATTTCTCTGTCCTGGACAAGTAATGAAAATATCAGTTAACTGTCGAATGCTTCATCCCAATTTAAAATTGTATATCAAAAAGAAAACGGAGTTGGCCCAGATGTTTAATAAAATATTGTTTATCTTGATTACGTTTATCTATTCCATCTACTCAGATAAATATCCCTCTTTTGAGAGAAAGAAAAACCACTTAAATTTGTAATCCGACTCTTAAAGATTTTATTCTCGGGCAGTTTGTAGGGCATCTTCTCTAGCGTGGTTTGATATGTATCAAGTGAACAAGAAGGGATTAAACTTTCTCATAGAGGAACACAAATCCCATGTTCGAAAAAAGGAATCTTTCATAACTTTTCATTGCTGGTTACTTAACTATAATTTTTACTTCAGATCTGCAAAATTACCCGAAAAGCCTTCCCCAAAGCCTTTTACCTCCAGGGGTAAAAGAGTTTCTTTTTAAAGTCAATAACATTAGTTAAAATCTACTTCTTTCCAGCTTTTTCAAAATTGTAATATCTTAGACTTTTTACGTTTGGTTCTTATTTCTTTCCACAGCTGTCATTACGGTAGTATGCTTTGTTGCGTTCACTGTGTTTTCATTTAAAATGTTGCTGCGCCCCCCACTTTTGTAACTGTTTTCGTTCTTTTGTGCTCCAGAAGAAGAAATATTTATGTCTTATCTCCCTCGAAATCAAAAGACTTTAATTAAAAATATGCGCCAATGCTGGGCTACCTTTTTGGCTAATTTAAAATTTTGCATTGGCGTGTTTTCCTTCTAAACAATTTAAAGACATCACTTAGCAATCTTGTATTAGAAAAGACGAAGATAAAAAATTGTGTGTGGAGTGGATGCACTGAGTTGATCAATGTTTAATTATGTTTTTACTCCAAACGTTGTGTACAGTTAAGTGTTTGATTAATTCCAGGAGTTGATTTATTGTTAACTTTACTGCTCATTGTTGAGTTATGGTGCAAAATAAAGCAATAAAATAAATGATACACCTTAGTTTAGTCTTTATTTAATATTAATTATTTATTACTTCTTCGTTTAATCTTATCGCTAAGTCTGAAAATGCACATAGAGATCCAAAGTGGGATTTATTGTCTATTTTGGAATTTTCCCGTTCTCATTTGCGTCCAAATCATACCGTAGCGAGTATCGAAACGGATTTCCAAAGACATTCGTTTGTTCGGGCAAAACAAAAGCTTAGAACAGTACCGGAAGAATTCCACTGTCCTATATTTTCCGAAATACAGATACTCATCGCTGAAATTGAATTGATTATTTTAAAACTAATCCTCTCAATGTTTTTTAAATTCACAAAGAAAATATTTTTCATTCTGGCAAATTAAATCAAAATTACTTTTCTGTGTATCGAGTTCAAAGAAGAAATTTGACAAAAGTTCCACTGAATAATTAAATCTTTCCTTATCCGACTTCAAAGAGATGAAGCAAGCATTTCCATTTTTCAATAAGAAAGGCGACGTATGAATTTATTTGAAATATATTATTTATTCTAACAAAGGAAAGAGGAAAAATTCTTAGAAATATCTTTGTCATGCTTGAAATTTTGAGAGTTACATACAGCTTCGTTTTACTTCGATTCTAAACACTTTCTACATCTAGTAAAGAAAATATTGTATTTGCGAAAAATTTCGGATATCATGTTCACTGCAAATTTCTATTTTGACTATTTTTAAGGTGAACGTCCACATGAACGGGACAGATGACAAAACGGATTTGAAATTAATTCAAAATGGGCTTTTCATCATGTCTGTACCTATGTAGGTACGTATGTAAAAACGATTGGCTGTAGAACGTTTAAATTTTGCGTATTGAACTGTTATAGCATCTAAATGCACACCTCCCCTTTTTTACTGTAATCGACAGTACTAATATATATATATAAATATAAAACCCCATCGCCAGCTTCAAAATCCTTACTCAGCCTTTCTATACTTCCAGTTATAGAAGTGTTTTAGATGACGAAAATATCACTGTTTTGATAATTTCAAGTTTAAAAATTGATTTTGGGCAACTAACGAAATCTAATTTTTAGTGCGGTCTCCCGGTTCCTGGGAAAGCTTTATGCTCATTATGAAAAAATAAATTATGAGAAGTTTGACGCTCATACGACAAAAATTGATTAGTACCTTTAGTTCGAAAAATTGAAGTTTCTGGTGTCATTTTCAATTTGCCTTAAGGGATCGGTTAATACAGTTAGAAAAATCCGAGGAAATAAGCTTAAATGAAGTGCAGCAAAAGATGTGTTTTAATTTAATAGATCGTGCAGGATGTCATTCCAGATTTCTTTAAGGTACAAAGTTATATTCCTAAGACTTTTTGTTCCAATGTTAGCCTGCATTCGTTTATAGGAGTTGGCCACTACTAAAGCCGCAAGCGGTGATCTCTTTCTTATGGAGACATCTAGTAGGTAGGCCACTGTTTCCTCCTATGAAGGGACGGACAAATTAGATCCATTCCTTTTCCGGTATTCAAACCCAGGCCCTTCGGTACGGCAGTCAGAATAACAGCTGTTCGGCACGGCAGTCAGAATAACAGCTCTTCGGTACGGCAGTCAGAATAACAGCTGTTCGGCACGGCAGTCAGAATAACAGCTGTTCGGCACGGCAGTCAGAATAACAGCTGTTCGGCACGGCAGTAACCACATTACCCTCTGGGCAGCATATTCATAAGACTAATTTATTGGATAAATAGCAGCGCTTTTTAAACTGTCTTCATCGTCGAGATTTTTCGCAATTTCAGATATTAAATGTGGAAATCTATATAAACGAAGATGAGTGTCCATATGTTTGTGTTTCTTAGAAATCTACACTTGTATTCCGATTTTGATGAAATCTGGCACACTTGACCTTCGAAAGAAGAAGAAGGTCATTGTTTAAATAAGATTTCTCAGAACCCACTTCAGGGATCCGCGCTCTTTACTACATGCATTTTACTTTAATTTAACTAACTTTCGATTAAAACCTCAGTAATTTAAAAGCTTCATAGCAGCTTTTAAAAGCTGTCACTCTGCAAAGCGTGAGATATTAACATTTCAAAATTAATCGCAAAACTCGGTGATATAGAAGAAGTGTATTGCCACTCGGAAAGTGCAATATATTTATTGGTCTTTCGAATTTAATAAATAAACTCAGATTTAAGAGAAATATTTTGCGATTTACCTAATTAAAGTATCTTCATCTTCCACACAGCAATGCGCTATCATTCAACAAAGTGTAAAAACAAACATTCCAATTTAAAAGCAGTAAATGTAGATTCATTTCAAGTATTACTAACAGGGCCCGTGAAAGGATACTAGCTAGATTCATTAAAATTATCTCTCTATATAAAGGAGAGTATCCATTTGTTTCTTTGTGGGGGTGTATGTCATGGAAATCTACAGCTTTAGATCGATATTTATGAAATTTTGCACACTTGACCATCAAAAGAAGAGAAAGATCTTCATTTACCTAAGATTTCGGAAAACCACTCCACAGCGTCCACGCTCAGTGCATTTATATTAGAATGTTGCTCTTACTACACCCATTTTACGTTCACTTCGTCGTTGTTACGTTCCCGTCATCGGGAATTATACATACTAAACAAGGAATTTAGAATTATTTTTCACATAAAAATAAGTATTAATATCTCTACACTGTTCCAATTTTGAAATCACGTCGCCCACCTTCGTTTCACATGGCCGTTGCTGCATCCCCGTTACCAGTTTTTGCTAAAATGCTTAGACGGCGCCCGTTTACTCTTTAGAACAATGTAGAAGCTTCAAAGCTGAATTTAATTGCCCTCTTTCGCGAATACTTTGAAATCGAAGTGTAGAGTCATTAGGATTATTTTGAAGCAGGAGACATGAAAAATTAGCAATGCCCTCGCCGGGACTCGAACGTGGACCTCTGAAATACTCGCCGAGTGTTCTACCGTTATATCACGAAGGCATGCTGGAAAGGGGCCAGAAAATATTTTAAAGATGAAGAATCTGCCAGATTGGATGGCGAATTTCGAAAAGTTCATTTTCTAGGAAAATATAACCGATAACAAAGCAAGTATCAGTTCACATAAAAACTGTTATATGGCGCTCCAGTTAGTTTTACGCTGTTCTACAATTTTATTCAAATTTAATAAAATGTTTGTGAATTCACCTGGAACCAAAAAAGGAGAAAAATCACTGTCTACCCGAAATTTCGAATAAATACCCTCATCCCCTTTAACGAAACCGCTTCACTCTCTGCTTAAAGCCAGGCCGACATAGGGTACGTTAACTAGAAAAGATAGTAAAAATAAATATTTTACAGTAAATAAATTATTTATTTGGTAAAATATAAGCGTAAGGGAAAAAGTAGTTTTAGGATTTGTGTCAGGAATGTAGAAATTAATGAAGGAAAATCAAATTTTAATGAGGCGGATCTGCTTAAGTTTTGCTGCATAACAAAATAAATATTGGTTTAGTTTTTGACATTGCTGTACATAAAGTATCTTCAGAGTTTTAAAATTTTAAACGACATATGGATTTAATAGCTGACATAGTCATTTCACATATTTGCATAGTGCTGAATGGCTGAAAATATTTAATCCCATTTCAGAAATTGTCGAAAATTCAGTACTAGCTCCATTCCATAGTTCAGGCGAAGATTTTTGTGAAACATCGAGTTCTAAGTTCGAGTAACTCGATAGCTCAACAAATGTCTTTTGGACTGCATATGGCAAGTGACTGATGTTATTAATATCGATTAATGTAATCCCTTTAGAAGTTTCATCAAAGTAATTTCTTTAAATTTACGTATCCAAGTTAAATTTTTTACGATCCCAACATTTCGCTTAGCGATCCCATCTGGAGTCGCGACGTACAGTTTAAGAAACGCTTAGCAATAGATAGGTGTAAATTTTAAATGAATCTTTACAGATTTCGAGCGTTATCTAACCTAAATCCTTCTACTATAGAAGAAATATGTTTTGTTTAAGATCTACGGGAATCTAAAGTTAGTTTTTGCCAAATTTTAATTCATACATTCCAGTATTTGTTTTCCAATTAGGCAACTGACATTTTTTAAAACATTTGTATATTAAGAGAAATTTTAATGTTCTTTTAATTCGAAGTAAACTATTTTCTACTATTTATACGTTTTTAAAAAAATTGATGAGCATACCACAGGAAGAAATAAAAGAAAAGCATTATCATTTGTGTAATCGCTAAAACTGAATTACGGCTGTAACAACATGGCTTCGTAATTTATTCGCAATTTCTTCGTAATTTCAATATGGCATTGTTATTTCAATGTACGGAATGAAATTTTATTATTTTTTGCATGCATTTTTCTTTTGCTGTTTTGTTTCTATGTCTTTATTATTAAATAATGAAGAACCTATAAGTACGTTTATTTCAAACTGAAAATTTTCTGTTCCCAAACGAAAACATCAAATAACTGATAATCTAAAATTTTGCTGTAAAAAGTAAAACTTTAGATTTAGTTTTCTAAATAAATTCTTATAAGTGTGTTTAATCTGCTGAGAATCACCTATTTTTGAATATAATAATTTATGCTTAGACTGTGAAAGTAATTATAACGTTTATAAAATTATTTTGAGAGACAAAGGATCATTTTTACGAGATGCATTTTTCATTTCTAATAATGCAAAAGAATTAATGCTTTCATATTTGCTTCAAACATATTCACAATCCTTTCCATGTATTCCCTTTAATAATTTCATAGTATTCCTTTTAACCAATCATATGAAAATGTTCTGTAAATGGGACCACTGCAGAAAACATTAAAAAACATAGAAATTTCATAGTATTCGAAATTATGAAAAACGTGGTTTCATTTATTGTAACCAAAATGGTTTTATACACTAAACTTCCGTGAAAACTTTTCATTTGGATAATTTTTAACTACTTTACATGTTTCCCGTACTTCAGACTTCATAAATCATCCTGTCTAGCATTAATGTCTAAAGCTCGCGTTGCTTCAAATACAATTACTAGGATACATTTTATGAATTTATATGCTACTTGTTGTGAAGGAGGTTCCAAACAAGTTTGCGAGAATAAAATAATACAAGAGCTTAAAAAGTTTAAATTGCTGTTACCGAAAATTACACGAAATGTCTGGAATGTCTTGTCTGGAAATGTAAATCATGGAGTAACTACACATACGTGTCTCTCACAAAATGAAGGCTTCAGTGTTTTATTAATCCAACGAATAGAAAAGCAAAGTATTTTTGGGATTATGTTTTGTGTTAGTAGAAAGCAATCCAATGTATGGAAGAGAAACTTGGCCAATGTAAAATTAAAAATTTTTGAAAACAGCAGACATCGATTAACATAAATTTTGGATAAAACTCTGTTGATTTCGAGAACAGTCGTACACAGGTTCTTCCTCTTCGGAGCAACAAATAAATTTTCATCGACTCTGAGTGCAATCAAACAGATTTCGAGAGCTATCAGATGTAGATTTCTCTTCGTCGAAAGCAATGACTAAAATTTTGTTTATTTTGAGAACAATAGGTCACAAGTCCCTTCTTCTCTAGTACGAGTAAAATGCCATAGATTTGGAGAATGATAGGAAATAGCCTCTTTTGTTCAAGGTCATTAATAGAATTTAATCGATTTCGAGAACGATCGGACATAAGTTCTTATTCTTTCTGAAGAGCACTGAATAAAACGCTGTCGATTTCAAGAAGATCGCACAGAGGTTATTCTTCTTAAAGAGCAACGAAAAAATTTACATTGATTTTAGGAGCAATGAATAAAATTCCTTCGATTTCGGGAATGATCGGGCATGGGTCACTTTTGTTCAGCGGTATAAATAAAATTCCATTCAGTTCGGAAAATAAAAGACATATGTGCTTCTTCTTCAGGAGCAATGAATAAAATTCTATCAATTGCAAGAACGATAGGGCATAGGCTACTTTTCTTCAAGAGCATTAATAAAATTCTATAGTGTTTGAGAATGATTGGGCATAGGTTTCTCTTATTGAATGAATAAAATTCTATCACGTTCTATAACGATCGGACATAGCTTCTCCTTCAAGAGTAATGATTAAAATTCTATCCATTTCGAGAATTATTGAACTTAGGTTGTTCATTTTTAAGAGCAATGAATAAAACTCGATCGATTTCGAGAGAGATTGGACATAGGTCTCGTTTTGTTCAATGCCATGAAAAATATTCGGTTGATTTTGCGAAAGATCTTTTTCAAAAGCAATGAATAAAATTCTATCGATTGCGAGAAAGATCCAACGTGGCTTCCTTTCCTTCAAGAACATGAATAAAATTCTATCGATTTTGAGAAAGATGTGACTTAGCTTTCTCGTTTTAATGAGCAAAATTTTATCGATATGAAAAATGATCAGCTAGAGCGTATTCTTATTCTTTAAGAACAATGAATAAAATTCTATTAATTTCAAGAACATCTGAACGTAAGCTGTTCTTGTTCAAGAACTGTGAATGAAATTCGAGCGGTTTCAAGAGCCATCGGACATAGCCATTTTCTTCTTCAAGAGACAAATAAAATTCGATAGATTTCGAGAGCGATCGGACGTAGATTCTCCTTCAAAAACAGTGAATAAAACTCAAGCGATATGGAGAACAATCGGATATAGGCTCCTCTTCTTCGGGAACAATGAGTAAAATGCTATTGATTACGGAAACGCACATAGGTCTCTTTTCTTCAAGGGCATGAATAAAGTTCGACTGATTTCCAAAATGAAATTCTGATCATTCTTGAAATGTTCCTCTTCTTTAATTTCCTCTCCTTCAATGAATAAAATTCTATCGATTTTTAGAATGATTCGACATACGTTCTTCTTCTTCAAGAACAATGAATAAAATTGGATCAGTTTCGAGGGCGATTAGAAATAGGTTCTTTTTCTTCGAAGACAAGTAATAAAATTCTATGACCTCGAGGGTGAAGAGGCGTAAGGGCGATGTATAAAATTTTATCGATTTTCGAAGGCTATCGGTCAGTTACACACGAATTTTCTTTGTTCAATGAATTAAACTGTATCGCTTTCGAGGGCGATCAGGTGTAAATACTCAAGTATTTTTTTAAGGTATCCTCAACATTATTGCAGATTCTGAAGCAGTCTTCTAACAGGAATGTTTATTGCAGAGTTTGTATTTAAAACTCAAACACAGAAAACATATTAAATATTCCATAAGTAGTTTTAAGTGAAACAATTTTTGTTCCCGAATTTTTTGTTGTTAAGTGCTTAAAAAATGTCAGAAATATGTAATTATTATCTAAAAAAAAGGGGGTCTTTTACGTACTCCGTTGCAAACATCTTTAGAATTAGCCATTTAGGTAAAGCTCGAACTAGCGAAGGTGGTAAATATTATTGTTTAGAAGCAGATGAAGGTTTCGTTGGGGAAACGACAATGTTTAAGCTACGTGATCCGTCTTCAGAGGCCGTAAATGATTACAAATCTTAGTTTCATGGTTGAGTGAGATGTTAATTCCCTTTAAAGTTAAATTCAGATTGTGTAATTAATTGTAACTGTATTGTGAAACTTCCTTGTTAGGCTTGTAAGCATCGTTTAAAGTACATAAGTTTAATCGAATTGTATACATTAGTGTTTCAGCATTTAGAAGAGGCTATACAATAGATACCTCTTAATGTGATCGCGTTGGTGTCATTATTTGCATATTGTTACCGAACTGCCGAAGTCTCGTACTTTTGTATACTGAAACATGGAAAATGTATCCCTTACTGCAAACAACAGTTTGGTTAATGTTATCAAAATATTATAGAATAAATGTTCTAAACTGAAATGAAGTCGCAGAATAAATTTAAAACTTACTATAAAAATTGTTAAATTACAGAGAAATATCGCCTAATAAGGGATTCAATCACCAAAGAGCTTAGTTTCGACTTCAGTCAACCATTTAAATCAGTCAAAAAAGCAGCTGTAGTTTGACATAGATTCTCAGTAACGCTATTCTTTTTGTGGGATCACATATAGGTCCTCTTCTTCAGGATCAGAAAACGTCTGCAGATTTTTTTTCCTGGAAGCCTTTAAACCAAATTAATACTAAAGTTGTATTTTTTTCGACCTAATTTTAAATTTTACGTCGCGAAGGTTTCTTCCAAAGAAGGGTGCTTTACGGTTATTAAATTTAGGGGTCCAGCATCTGACAAATAATTTCTAGGAATATTATGAACAGTTCATAAACACTCTTATATAATTCCTTAATTGAAATGTTGTGAAAATACTTATTTATATCTTTCTTTTATTTATTTAATCTTTCTTTCTATTTATTTCTTTCTTATTTATATCTTATATTAAATTAGCGAAAGTACTATAAGGCATTTCTCCCGCCTTCTTAGCACGATTTCGTGGTATAATGGTGAGCACACTCTTCGCATATTCGAGAGGTCCGAGGTTCGAGTTCCAGCGAGGGCATTGCACGTTTCCAGCTTAAAAAAACCCTAATGTCTCTAACAGTTATTATAGTAAACTAGTTAAATTAGTTGAAGTAAATCAGTAGCTGTTTTAAAGATAAACTTTCTCATCGTTTCATGTTACTATTTGGTTCATGTTATTAAAGTAGCGATTAAAAAAACGTGATCACAATAAACACTGATTATTGTATTAAGTCTTTTAAAAGCATTAAGCAATCAAAAAAGATGAGTGGTAGTAATTTTTAGCAATTTATTGTTTAGAGGGCTAATTTCCGCAATATGAGATTTAGAGTTCAGTTTTCTGAAGAAACGGAATCGTTACCTGCAGCTCCGAAAGTGAATTAAAATGAAAGAGAGCTTTTTTATTGCAAAAGGCATGTTTATATTTCTCATTCGAAATCAAGAAAAATGTCAGTTAATTCACTAATGATAGTAATAAATACAATTCTATTAATCTAACTGTGAATGTGATGTTAATTTCTTTCAGTATTTAAAATGACAAAAAAAAAAAAAAAAACCTGCGGTACGTAACCTAACTACCTTCAATATCTGGATGCTAAATGCTAATCTCTTGCTGTTAAGAGATAGTACAGACAGTAAGTCTTAAATTAGGAGCGGCGAAGATAATAAAAATATGTGTGTCGTGGACGCACTAAAATGATCAGTGTTTACGTTTGTAAGTAATGCTTTTTCGAAAATGAGGGTAAACAAAACAATATCAGAAGAGGAGAAAATTTTAATTTTGTTCGTCTGCTCGACTAGTTAACATCAAAATTAACACATGAAAATTTATCCGAGAGACATCATTGGGGATTGAAAACAAGGGTTGAACTTTGAGCAGAACAGAAGAATGTTGATTATCGTTTTTAATTTAAAGCATTATTAGACCCGTTATGGAATCGGAAGCTAATCAGTAACAGATGACATGTTAATAAACGTGAAATTCTACAAGATGTAAAGCAATTCTATTCTATAGTTTTGTAAAATTATTACATGTTGTTGTTACTACTGCTCACCTGTCTGACCTATAGTCAGCACAAGCCCACGAAGCTTCGCGTGCCAAGCAGCACAAGTTTACTCCCGTCGGTGGCAACAGACTTGAGCACCTTACAGGTGACAGTACGATTTAGCTCAGTTCCGACCCCAGTTTTGATGGAGTACCCTGGGGGGGGGAAGATCCGAGAATCTCCCACACCTCTTCCACTACCATCAACCTCTCTAGAGGACTTTCGCTTTCTAGCACATTTAAAGTGCCCCCAAGCCTCACGGACACTATACATTTACAAACATCCATGCCTTCCCTGGCATTCGAACCTGGGCCCTTCGGCACGGCAGTCATTGACGCTAAACGCTATACCGGTTGAGAAGGAAATTATTATCTAACAAGCAGTGTTAATATGTTATGTTATGTAGAAGTGAGGAGGCCACCTAATATTTACCCTAAGTGAGTAGGTATTAGCCCCACACACTAACTAGAAAACAAACAACATTCTGGCATCATTCTTCGAGTCGAGATGGGAATTGTGACTCGAGCGAGCGCAAGTACTGCCACCGGCCGCGGCATCAACGGTACTCCTACCTTTCAGCATTAAATTTGCTCAAGTAAAAGGTGATATACATATTTACATATTATATATACATTACATGATATACATATTTGTGCAGGTGCATATTTTAAGATGTTATCTATTGTGAGTACAGGCAACATATTTCAGGATATTATAAAAACATGCGTGATGTTCCCAAGTTACAAATCATTTTGGCAGACATGATCTGTTTATTATCAGAATTAATTAAGAAGTATAAAATTGTTTACAGAGCTTACATTTAAGTACTGTTGAGAAGTTGTGCTGAAACTTTAACAGCTCAATTTTGACGATTCATTATGTGCTGTAAAGTATGTTTTTGTGTTAATTAATTTTCAAAAATTATATTATTGTCTAGCAGTACATTGTTATTTGCATTTGAAAATTGATCATGAGATTATAAATTGTGGTGGCTAGAAGCAACTCATTTCTAGTATATAGATCATGCCTACAATCATGATTTGTTTACATCATTTTTTACAGATGGCGGTCAAAATTAGAAAAGAACATAAAATGATTGAAAAAGACATAAGTAAGTAAGTCTGAAAACAAAAGAAAAAAGAAATAGCTTCGTCTGCAATCTTATGCTTAGTACGTACTTTTAGATAAATCTGCATACATATGCTGATACATTGTCAGCTTATTTTTGTCAGTTCATTGTATGCAATTTCGTGAGATTTTACAATAGTTAGTTTTCAATTGTTACAAACTATGATATATTTCAATGTTGATACTTTATCGACTTAATGCTGGCAATTTATTATATGTGTTCACTTATCAGGTAATATGAGCTTATGTCACATAGAAATGTAGGGGGTTCATCTATTATTTGCCAGAAGTAAACAGATGAGAGCCCCTTACCTTATTTGTGAGTGACCTATTTTGTACTTATGGTTGCGGTGCTTATTTCTTTCCTGTAAAGGTAAGCCCGCGTACATTATATCTGTATTTATTTGCTTTATTTTGCTATTGCTGAAGTATTCTTTGAAGGTTAAGTTACAATACATAGCTCTTGACTTCTGGCAGCCAAAAATTCAATAACCTTCGTAATTTTATTCCTCAAGTGCTTGTTCTTAACAGCATATCTTAAAAATGGGAGTAAATCATCTTCTGAATTTGGCTTCTTTAGATGAAGGGAATCTGTAAATGGGCAGGAAAATAGATAATGTTCGGGGTGACCCCTTTCACCACATGCACAGGAGTCTGATGAAGAGAGATTTCTTGCATAGAGGTACGTGGGAAAGGGGCCGTGCCCCGTGATAAACCACGTGATGTGTCTGGAGAGATGGATTGGAGGAGAGTCAACTTTGGGGAAGAGATTGTAAACTCTTCTGCCTGTATTTGCACCGTCCCACCATTGTTGCCATAAGTCTTTAGTTGTGATCCGTAGTTTTAGTTTGAGGTGAGAGGCTGGCCAGGGAATGCTTATTTTCTTGGCATTGATTCCCTGTGCTGCCTCCTTGGCTAATATGTCAGCCTCTTCGTTTCCTTTATGACCAACATGGGCCTTGATCCAGATTAAAAAGAAGTGTTGGCCTTGAGCACTTGAGGACTTTCTGAGAATTTCCTGAGCTAATGATGATCTATTATTTGTGTTCGCGAGAGCATGCATTGCCGAGAGACAATCTGTATAGATGTAAGTCCTGGGAAAATGATGATGTGTACTTACGTTGATTGCCTGCAATATCGCGAACATTTCTGACTGAAAAACGCTATTCTCTTTGTCAAGTTGGAACTTGAAGTCTTTTGTATCATGGTCACTGAGATATAATTTTATAGCACATCCTTTTCCGTTGTTTATGCCAGAACCATCAGTGTAGATCTTCGGAAATAATGCTTGGAACCTGTTGTGCCTTATGCATAGTGTGATATTATTTCGGCTAGCTGGATGTCTTTCATATGGATGGGTCGGTGAAGTGTAGGAGCTGGCAGCTACTATCTCATTTTCAATTTTGCAGTCTTTTCTTAGCTGAAGAACTGAAGCCTTTGCATGTTCCTGCTCCGCAGCCAAGAACAGGGGGATGCTGCTGGTGAGCTGAAACAGAGCAGCATTTGAGGTGGTTCTATAAGCTCTGGAATAATTTAGAAGAAAGGGCCTTTGGATTGATTGGAATAGCTTTTGTTTTCTTACCGTCATTGGTGACGCCCATATCGCTGCACCATACAGTGCTATTTTTTCTATAACAGTCTTATACAATAGCTTTTGTATCTGGGGGTTTAAGCCCCATCCGACACCTTGCACTCTTTTCAGGTTGATAGCTATTCTGGAGGTTTTCTTCTTAATTTGCTGTAGGTGCTCAATGAAGTTTAGTTTATTGTCTATTGTAATCCCAAGATATCTTAAGGATTTGACTATTTTGATTTTGTTGTTGTCAATGGGGAATTTCGGTAGTCTGGTTATTTTTTGAGAAGGCTTATGAAATATCATGGCTTGAGATTTTTCCTATGATATTGCTAGTTTTTGCTGCTTGCAAAGGTCGTTGAATTTTTCCAGAGTGGTATTAACATTGGCCTCTAATACTTGTCTTGAGCGTCCGCTGATTACAAAGGCTGCATCATCAGCAAATGCAGTGCACTTTGTGTGGTCTGGCCATTGATGTTGTACTATTTTGTTGAATGTTAAATTCCAGAAATCAGCGCTAAGACAAGAGCCTTGCGGACAGCCTCTTTCTTGGTAGCAGTGTTAATAGGAAAGTAACGTATTCAAAAGCCATTATGTACCTTAGAAATATCTTGGGTAAACTCCGTAAAAAATAAATAAAAAAAACCTGAAGGCTTTCAGATTTTATATTACGCCCAAAGCGCGTTTTTTTAATGTTTTGTGCTTTATCTTTATTTATTGAATATCATGTTCTTCGCACTTAAACCATAAAATTAAATTCAGCAGCAATATCACAAAATATCTAAAAAGAGCGTATGTTTAGAATTTCCGATACATAGTCTCGAGCGATGGAGATATTTTTTTTTCTGTACAGTATTGCCATTGATCGGTTTGAAATCGTTGAGTTTGTTTATCAAAAATTCGTTTTTTACAAAATATGAAATAGATAATGAAATAAATTCAAAATTGAAAATTTGGGCTTCTAGATGACCATATTTGAGCGGAGGACTACGCTATTCAAAATTGAATGTCTCCAGGTACCGTTGTTTTTTCACAGTGCGAGAAAGATATATACATTTATGCAGATTCCTCATGATTTAATTTCTTTATATATAATACAGGGCGATAATGTTTGGTGGCAACAATTTGAAAAGTAAATCGGAAATTTATAGTGAATCAAAGGAAAATGCAAAAACGAAACCAATAGCTCTTCGGTGCAAATAGCCCCTTTGGGCTACTAAAAAAATAAATAAACAATAACGACAATATGAAAGGGTTTGGATTTTAATGTCCCACCAGATGATTTCTTAAGTTTTTTTATGTTCACGTTGATCTTGCAGTTTACCAGTCTGCTCTTAGATTTCGTACACAATTTGTGTTGAGGGGACATTTTTTATCTTTAGTATTAACCATTACTTTCTTCGCAGTTATGTCCCATAAAATTCAACAACATAGTCGCAAAATATTAAAATACAACATATCTTTAGAATACCTTAGAAAGTTTTACTATACATTTTGTTTTTATATTCGCTATATTATTTCTTTAAAAATGATACATCGCGATAATATTTGATGACACCATCATTTTATATTAAATGTGATACAAACAAAAAATGTGGAGATCTAAGGTATTAACATTTCTGGTGCTGAAAATGAATAGTTTACTATCAAAACTGATTTTTTAAAATTAATGCTGTGTCATTTATTTCCATTACAATTAGGATCATTTAACGTATGTTAATATGATTTGCATTCGCGATTTATTATATAAAGTTTAATTACAGTCAAATCTCGCTATCATTCGCCTAGATAGTAAGCTCCTTTGTTTATCAGGTCAGACGCTTTTAATACCAACAGATTTATATTGAATTTTCACGTGTGAACATTGGTTATTACGTAACTTTTGAGGCGTGACTGCGACTGACGGGTAATTTTAGTTCTTCTGTATGGGTAAATTGTTCTGCTAAAAGAAAACAAGTTCCTTTTTGGTCAAGTTTTCTCTACATTGCAAAGTTACATTCAGAATCCCTTAAAAACCATTCAAAATACACTGCTGGCCACCGTAAATACAACACCCTGAAGGAAGCATGCAAATAACATGAAATTTACAACATGCATTAGCGGAGGTGAGATATGCAAATGATTAGAATTACAGCGCAGATGCACGTCACGCGCGCTTGTGGCGCCCCTTCAAAGCACTATTTAAGGCTTGGAGTTTTCGACGATTTCAAGTTCGGCAACTGTATTTTTCTTGTGGTTTTTTAAAAAAAACGAGCAATTATGCCTCGTAGTAAACAGCGATCATCGTTTGATCAAGTATCCGAGTTCGACAGAGGAAGGATAGTGGCCTACCGAGAGTGTGGATTATCTTTCAGGGAAAGCACATTCAGTCTGTAATGCGTCATCCAGTATCTGCGCTTACCATTCGACGCCGTTTGCAGCAGAGTGGTCTGTCCGCAAGACGTCCATTGCTTCATCTACCCTTGACGCAGAACCACAGACGTCTCCGCCGCCAATGGTGCGATGAAAGAAGGATATGGACGGCAGAATGGAATGAAATTGTCTTTACTGACGAGTATCGCCTCTGTTTGCAACACCACGATCGTCGGATTCGAGTCTTACTTTAAACAGCCAGCGCTACATCTCCGAGGTGTTGGAGCCAGTTATCCCTTCTTATATTCAAGGCTTGCTCACAGCCATATTTCAACAGAATAATACGCGACCACACGTGGCACGCATTGTCCAAGAGTTCTTCGTCAATCGCCAGATTGAATTGCTTCCCTGGCTGGCTCCCTCTCCGGATATTTCGCCAATAGAAAACATGTGGTCCATGGTTGCTGAACGATTGACCCAGATTACATCCCAAACTGCCACACCAGATCAACTTTCGCAACGTGTGGAAGCTGCTTGGTCTACTGTACCTCAAGAACACATCCAAAGTCTCTTTGATGCAATGCCGTGGCGTATGGCAGCGGTGATCTCCAACAATGGCGGCTACTCTGGCTACTGATTCTAGAAGAAACCACACTTCACAGAAGTCTATAACTTTAATCATTTGATACTTGGTCAGCATGTTATCTACTAAATAAATTTTGTTGTGATATCTCTTGTCTTTCTTGGTTTTGCAATTTGGGTGGCCAGCAGTGTAGTTAGCTTTAGCCACTCAAAAAGGCAAACAATTTGGATTTACTCATTTCGCTAGCGAGACAGAAACACGTATTTTCCAGTTTCCAATGCGACTCTTATTATAACCCCATTACTTGTACCATAAATAAGGGAGTAAGTTATTTTCATATTTTTGCGATTCTCAATGATTTCCTCAAAGGAAGGCAGCATGTAGTTAGGAAGGAAATACTTAACACAAAATTTTCGGAAATTGCTGCACAATAATTTCTGATAAAGAAGCACCAACAAAAAGAATGTTTTCGAGAGTCCGAGTATCATTGAAAAGTACATACTCTCTATTAAGAAAGCAATATCAGGAAGCTACAAATGTTTTATCACAAGGAGTCTGGAAGACAATAAACACTTGCCCAAAATTAGGGTTGCGTCATCAACACAACACTTAACTTTCTGTGGAAAAAAACGAGTTTGGTTTGGTTTATGTGATTACGGCAAAGCCTCGAGGCCTATCTGCCTGAGGGCAGGGATGCCTTCGTGGAAGATTTTTTAAGGAAAACTGGCTCTATACAGGTTACACACGGGGAAAACCATGAAATCGCCCATGCAGGCAGCCAGTTCGGGCGATTCGAACCTCGGACCGAACTACCAGTGTTGATCGACTAAAATCGACAGTGTTGATCGGCATAAAACTAGTTTGGTATCGCTCAGATTAAGAAAGTATGGGTAAATTATATAAACCAAAATATCATTGCAATTAAAAGGAAAAAGGGAATAAATATTAATTGAAAAGATATTTTACTGCTTCATAAGTAGGTACATGATACAATTATTTTTTAAATAACTGGTTGCTTTTGCTTGGTGATTTTCTCAACTCATTAAAGGTTTCGGGATAAGGAGCGCAAATTTTTTCAATACTTCTCCCACAGTTTCCTTTTGTTTCTTCATTTGGGTCAATCTCCATTATAAAATCAGACAGTTCCTGTGCACTTTTTAATGATTCGTTTAACTTCTTTTACGTTAAACGCTCTTTATCTTTTTTCACATCGCTGCTTTTACCGTTGGATGGTGTTATGGTGTTATAAGGTAATCCAATTCTTCATTTGTCAGTTCAAGATGGTCTTCTCGACTAATTCTTAATTTATATTTGTTCCATATCTGAAAATCCTTCGCTGCCTATCACTTTTGCAGTTTGTACAATTTCTTTGACTTTATTTTCAACCGATGCAAATTCTTTAACATCGCTGGCAACTTCTGGCCTGCGCTGATACCAGCAAGCATTCATTATTGATGAATTAACTAGTTTCCGTGCGAGTTTAACCATTTTGAAGCAGTGTCTTACATTGAAATGTTTCTAAAATGCCATTAGTGTATTGTGTTTTAGTTCATCTTGTGCTTCATTTGTAGAGATATAAACATGCCTGACATAATAAGCTTTGAATGGTTTTATGATTCCTTGATCCGTTGTTTGCATTAAAAGGAAGTGGTGCTAAGAATAAAACCTAAATTTCAATGCAATGTTGCGGGATCTTAAGTACCGGGTATATAGAGCATTTTCAAAAATTAGCAGAATTTTAAAGCCTCAGATTTTGTTTTTTTAAGTAATATTTGACTTTTTTAATGATTAAATTGAGACAATATTAAATTTCAGACAACGCGTATAAGCAAAACCGCGTTCCGCAAGACTTAACTGTAGTCAATATTTATTTTAGAAATCAGAAATTAATTCCAAAATAGTTTTCGTCGGAGTAATATGGTATTTGTTTTCTAAGATTTTTTTTCATGTAGATGCTTTAAAGTATAGGATATTTAATTAGAATTATTTTTAGTCCAAAGGCGCAGTTTTCCCAGAAAGACTAGTAATTTTGTTTTGGCATTTTGTGTCAATTCATTGAAAGCGTTGTCTCAGTTTTCGAATTGTTGCCACCAAATATTATCGCCCTCTTTTATAGTTAAAGAAATTAAATAATGAAGAATCTGCATAAATGTATGTATGTTTCTCGCTTTGTGATAAAACAACGGTACCTAGAGACATCTAATTTTGAATATTGAACATTTCCACCCGAATATGCGCATCTGGAAGCCCAAATTTGAAATTTGTTTTATTATCTATTTCATATTTTGTAAAACTTTAGCGAACCTTTGATTAACAAACTGAAGAATTTCAAAGCCAGTAATGGCAACGTTGTACAGAAAAAAAACTTTTTAACTCCAGCGCGTGATACTGCGTATCGGAAATTCTAAAGATATGTTGATTTTAAAATTATTTTGCGATATTGCTCTTGACCTGAATTTTATGGTTTAAGTGCTAAGAACATGATATTTAATAAATAAAGGTAACACACAAAATGTTAAAAAAAGTCCCTTTGGACATAATTTAAAATTTGAAACCTTTCAGATTAAAAAACGTTTTTTTTTAAAATTTATTTTGATGTTTTATTTATTTCTTACTGGAAAATCTTTGTTCTTATAACTCCAGATGAAAAGTAATTCTGAAAACAGGTAAGTTTTTCTAGTCTCCTGTGAGGAACTTAATTATATAAATGATAGATTCTACCTTCCTAAAAACAGCCAAGTAAGTTATAGTCCTCCAGTTCCGTTCAGTAATCGAGCGGTAAAGTCACTGAACACTGATAGTTCGACCTAGGTTTAGATCTCTTCTATAGTTCTAAGCGAAGACGTACACTGCGCGAAAAAAAATAAAGAAAAAAGAAAAAAAGGGACAGTTCTATATCTCCCATTTTACTGGGCCGTTTGACGAAATTCAAATTGCGTTTTTCATGTCTCGAAAGCGCGACTTAGGATATGCCTTAGATTTATATATAGCATTGTTCTAATATAGGTATTTTGACACAAAATCGGAATTTTTCTGAAATGACATGCCACTTTTTTTTTCCACATTTCGATTCTACGACTCAAATAATGCCAAATTGCCAAGTTTTGTAAAAAACCCACGAGTAGATTTTAAAAATTGGTTCTCAAAATTTTAGCTCCTCAGTTTTAATTCAATTTGATATGTATTTATTAATATCTCTTTTTTGATGATACTTATTTGATTTCTTCCTATACAGTTCGAAATTTAGGTTCATAACAAATAAAATTTACCCATTTTTTATGATTTATTTTTAAAATTTGTATTTTTAAATAATTTTTATAAATTTTCCGAAAAACATTTTGAAATATAACCTATTAAATTTTTACAATCATCTTAAAATAGATGCATTTCTAAGCATACCTGGAAAAAATTAGAGCTTTTTATTCAAAATTTCCGAAGATATATGTGAATTTATACACTCTTGTCTATAAATTAAGGATAATGCAAAATCAAGCAAAGGAAGAGTTAGAAGCAAAGCAAATTTGACTTATTTGTAAAGCTTATTTATTAAACAAAAGGTAAAGAGCAAAAAAAGATGCTATATGTTTGATATTATTAAAACAATTAGCGATTTTTTCTTCCTGGAGCAAATTACAAAAAA
>KK114940.1:207914-240407 GCA_000611955.2 Stegodyphus mimosarum
TACATTATGTCTCCTAGACGATGCAATACAGTCCGTACAACGCCTAGGCATGCTGAGCTTCAAATTATCGATCTGATCTTGGGGCATCTTACACCACTCAAAAAGCAATGCTCTCCGAAGTTCCGGTAGACATGTAGAAGGAGGTTGACGGGCTGCAACTCGTCGGCGAAGCATTTCCCATACGTGCTCTACTGGATTCAAGTCCGGTGAGAATGCTGGCCAGTCCATACGGGTGATATCTTCCGATTGAAAGCATTCGTTTACGATGTTTGCCCCGTACGGACGGCCGTTGTCATCCATAAACACAAATTGTGCGCCCATGGCGCCCCGAAACAAACGTACGTGTTGTTCCAGAATGATGTCCCGCTAGATTTGGCTTGTCATGGTTCCAATTTGAACATGCAGGTCAGTTCTGGAACCCAGAATATTTCCACCCCAAACGAGCACTCCTGCACCACCGAAACGGTGTCGTTGAATTATGTTTTCTTGGTGGTAACGGGTACCTGGAGCTCTCCATATGAAAGTTCCGCGAGAATCAGACTGCAAGCTGAACCTGGACTCGTCGGAAAACATCACACAAGCCCACTGTTGCGGTGTCTACAATGCATGCCCTCTACTCCAGGCTAACCGCAGGCGACAGTGAGTTGCAGTAAGTAGAATGCATTTGACAGGTCTACGAGCATGTAGACCAATCTGCCCTAAGCGTCTGTACACGGTCTGCCTTGAAATTGTCGTACCAGTGGCTGAAGAGAGCTGACGAGACAGGTCTGAGGCTGTGCTCCGTCTGTTTCTTTTGACAGTAGCTGCCAAATACCGGTCCTCATTCGGCGTTGTAACTCTGGGGCGACCTGTGCTGTAACGTCTACTCACATTACCATGATCTTGGAATTGTTGCCAAAGCCTGGAGATGACACTCTGGGCAATTCCAAGTTCGTCTGATACTTCCAGTTGGGTACGTCCACACTCCAGACGGCCGATAATTCTACCACGTGAAAAATCATCCAAATGCGTCCTTTGTATCATAACTATTCGGTTATTACACTGAAATGCTTATCAAGCGCCTGCGAACAATTTTACCTCTTTGCCTGTATTCCTTATATATCACTCTCTTATGCTCTCGTCATTGTGACGTACCATCGGTGTCATCTGGTTACTTCCTGAAATTTGCATATGATTCTTGAAGATGTGTGTAGTGATTTTACAGGTGATATATTTATTTTAGAGTTCGATTTCCGCGTGACTCCGAATTATTCTTAATTTATGGACATGAGTGTATATTGGCTCGTTTTGAAACTTGACATATATGTTGAAAGCGATAATGGCGGATTTACGCACTTTGTTAAAATTATTTGAAAATAAGAACTATGTGACTTTTTTTTTCGCTCATCCGCAATGCAAAAAGGGTAAGAACGATGTGACTTTTTTTCCGCTCATCCACAATAGAAGAGACAGGAAAATAGGTTGCCATTATTAAGAAGTTCGTCAAGTGAATTATTCTGGGCTCGAGTTGAAAAAAAGCGCCAAGTTAAATTTTTGAATTTCTCCGTAAATTTAGGATCAAATTTTACAAAATTTAATATTTAGGCATAATTTGAGTCGTAGAATCGAAATATGGAAAAACATTGGTATGCTACTTCAGAAAAAGTCCGATTTTTGTGTCCAAATACCTATATTAGACTAATGCTATATGTAAATCTAATAAATATCATAAGTCGGGCTTTCGAGACGTGAAAATAGCAATTTGAATTTCTTCAATCGGACCAGTAGAACGGGAGATATAGAACTGTCTTTTTTTTTTCCCCCGCAGTGTACCTTACAAAACGCGGTAGACAGCCGCGCATCCGATATAGTGGTTGGTAACGCTGTCTGCCGTACTGATAGGGCCCGGGTGCAAATCCCGTAGAGCGTATATTTATAAGAGCATACTGTCTGCTCTTACAAACATCTAAGCCGATTTGATTTTGGTTTTGCTGTATATGCATAACTGGCCAGGTAGCTTGGCCTTCGTAAGTTCAATGAAATCTGCCACCTAAAGTGCGACACATGAATGTCTCATGAGCTGGAAAATCTCCATGGGAAACAGAAGACAAGGTAGGAAAGGAGGAGACTAAAGTCTCATGCAAGAAAAACCATCAGAGAAATAGTAAATAATAGTACTATTAGCCTCAAAACACAATTTTGCGTTGTTTCACTTTTCGTTCGAGTTTGCTGCCATTCGAAAATACGTAAGATATTATTCTTTCATATTTAATCTGTCTGTTATTAATGAATAAACTAAACTATTTAAAACCTACAGGTGCAGTTCTTAATAGTATTGTTTTACTTTTGAATCAAATCGAGTTAAATAAAAATGTAATTAATTCACGATATATCTAATTAAAACATTCAATAAAGAATTGCATATGTACATTCTCCCTTTAATCATTATTTCACTTTGCATCCGAGTCTGTTGCCATTAGGAAAAACGAAAGATATTCTTCTTTCATATATAATCTGTATATTATTCAATAACAAACTAAACTAGTATTTAAAAGCGATAGATGCTGCTCTTAAGATAGCTATTACATTTTTACTTTTAAATCGTATTGACTTAGATGAAAATGCATTTAATTAATGATGTATCTAATTAACAACATTCAATAATTTTACAGAATGACACTACATATTTTTTCACTTTTGAAATATACAGAAGGTACAAGCATTCCCATGTTAGTTTAAACGATATTCGTCTAATGTCCTCTAAATATCTAATATCTCTATTCCAGATGGGCCATGTCTATCGATAATCTGTACTGATAAACCATATTAAATTCTAAAAGAGCCGTTGTGAGCGACAGTTAAAAATTTGATCTATTTCTGACATATTTTGTGCTTAATATTCTCTGACAACTCATCATGACAACTCAAAAAAAGCTGGTGAAAGGTGAACTTTCGCTGAAAGCAATTGTAAATTGGCCTCACAGAAGTTGTTATTAAACTATTTAGATTAGTTTTTGGTAGATTACATGAAATTAATCACCGATGCCATTTTTAAACAAATATCTTCAAACTTTGTCGAAACACGGAACCTTGAGAACTGAAAAAATTTTCCAGGAATCTCATGCTAGCCTTAGAAAAATGTATCTTAAAATAATATTTAAAGTAGATTAGTACCTTACAGGAACTTTACTTAAATACGATTAAGGAAAATTATTTTCTTTTTCATTAAAAATTTTAACATAAAATTAATATAATTTACTCATTAATAGCAATAACTCGTGCTTTCGGTGTTACCTACCCTTGCATTATACTTAGTACCAGAGGTGTACATGCATGTTTTTTGACAAACTGTCCAGTTTAGCTTCACTCACGTTACCTGCAGTAGCATTTCATATTTTGTATTTGACATGTTACTATATTTTGTTTTTACTGCAGACGTTGAGAAAATTTTTTCACTTAAATACGTTGTTCCGAAAGGCATTAAAATGCTGATATCTGTTTGAGAAACTTCTAGATATTCTGCATGGATCTACAACTGTTTAGTTTTGCAAAGTAAACGGTTGTTTGGTTTATTGGTTTTTGATTTATTTAATTATGGCAAAGCACACGAAGGCTGCCTACCTAAGGGAAGGAATGCCTACGTGGAGCACTTTCTACGAGAAACTTGCTCGTACACACGTTACGGATGGAGAAAACTACAAAAGCGCCGATGCAACCAATCCGTTTGCCAGGATTCGAGCCTCGGATCGAGTATCCATTGTTCAGCGACTTTACAGCTCGGCCACTAGTGGGCCTTTGCAAAGCATTGTGGGTCATTCGTTTTGACATATGATGACCACATGTTAATTTTAAAAGATAATCTGCAACCAAATGCTTGTTGATATTTTTTAGTCAATAAACACTAGTCAACTAAATATGAGTGTTTTATAATTTCTTTTTCGAATCGCGGAACGCTGGATTTTAACACGCGGAACCTTGTGGTTCTATGGAACACAGTTTGAAAATATCTAGTCTATGCGAACAAACCACGAACTCTTGAAGAATGAAGAAAATGGAATGCTGGATCGTGACATTAGGCTTAAGGTCATCCAAATAGTGGGTTCATTGAATACGCTTGCCTATACTAAGTCAAACTGCGTACTTAAACGATAGTTTATTCAGTACCTAATATCGTAAATTGTACTTCAAAATATTGTAAAAACTTTGGTTATAGAGTCATTAGAATTTTTGAAGAAGGAAACACGAAAAACAAGCAATGCTCTCACCGGGACTCGAACCCGGACCTCTCGAATACGCGCAGAGCGTGCTAACCGTTACACCACGAAACCACTATAATAGGGCGGGGAAATACCTTACACACTCCTCCTTTTAAAGAGCGGCTGGGGATTAGGGGACCTGGTAGTGGAGAATCATCATCCAACACCTCCTTTTTTAATTCGGGCGCCATTGTAGACTCATTAAATTTTTTCGATGTCAGGACGCTGAAGAAATAAGAAATGCCCTCGCCGGGACTCGAATCTAGACCTCTCGAATGCCCACCGGGTGTGCTAATAGTTACGCCACGAAGCCATGCTAATATGGCGGGAGAAATACCTTACAGTACGTGAAATGGTTTTCATTATATTTCATTGCATTTCATATTTTCATTAAAATCATATCAGCATTGTTTTAAGGTCTTATGTTATTCCTCTTAAGTATTTCTTAAATCGGCAATTAGAAATTTAAGAAATGAATTCTTTAATTAGTCTTTTAATGCAAAAGATTGTGATTAGATATTTTCATCGTGAAGAAAGAGAGAGGAAATCAGAGGATTAGGCCAATGCAATCAACTAATTTGATGCATTCTAATTAAATAAATGGGTATAAAGTTATTTATTTTCTTAATGGACTTCCTGATCTTAAAAATGTCATTAGCTTCTCAGATTGCATTTTAAGAGAATAACTTAGTAAGTCTCCGATTATCTACCGTAATTAAAATGACCAACCAACAAACCTGTATCCTGTTCAACGCTGAACTGATATTTTTAATTCGCAATTATCTGTCCCCAATTTTTATGGCCTATTAATATTGATGTCAACCCTTGTCCAGCGCACCCAAGAAAGCAAAATATTTTTGACTACTCAATGATCTCTCCAAGATTGTTTTGGATTAGTTTAATTGCCGAAAACATTACATTTACACGTAAAAACTAGTCAGTTGAGTGTGTCCCCGCCACACAAATTCTTTTTCTCTTCTCCCTTCGTTTTTTCCCACCACTTTTCTCTTCGCCTGTCTTAATCATATGCCGATGTAACTGCTAAAGCTGGAAATAATAACCAAACTAACAATAAATAATGACTAACGTAAACAACAACTAAGCAAATTCATAATAATAAGGTTTAAAGCATCCGATGGATTGTGTTACTGAAATCTTTTTAATACTTAAATTTCATAATTTTAAATATTAAAAAAAAATAACATCCATTCCGTTTTCAAAAGTAAAAGTTTTAAAACTTAGGATTCCATTTTAAATTGCTTCACAAATCCTTCTCATCCATGGCTTTGAAACGAAGAATAATTAAATTAAGTATTTTGATATTTTCCAGTGTTTTCAAATATTAAGTTAGTATTTTTGTGTCTTACCAATTCCCATAAATTTTGTAAATAAATATGCCAGAAGAGCAAGAGCAATAACGTTAACTAAAAATTTGGAATCTTTCTTATCACTCTAAGAGCAATACAGTTGACTATCACAATATCATATCTATAAACAAAATCGACATTCCAATAAGAATATATAGTAATATTAAAATTATACTTTCTAATCAGGTATCTTTACTTTTACTTCCCTGAAACTTGAATCTCGTCTGTTCTTATTATCGTCTCGGATACGCCATAGATCCCATATTATGCATAAACTATGACGGGAGGTGTAACCGATTTTGCATCGTAGACCGAATTTAAGTTCGCATTTGCTTCTCTAGGACGGGTCGGTTCTGGTATCCAGCTCGCGCGAAGACTAACATTTAGAAGGGAAAGGTTCTGCGTGACGTGCGCAGGCAGTTTGTGAGGGTTTGTTTCTGTTAGTAGAAAGGAAACAATCCTTACGTGAACGAATCCGTTTTAAAATTTAGAGGAGATCGTTTTCTAAGCCCATTGAGGAAGGAGAAAATTAACCGAATATTTTAAATATTTCCATAATCAGACGTTAAAAAGCTAGCTGGTAAAAGACGTGAGATAATAAGGTATTAATATTCATGTTATTGTCATTAACAGATGACATAACCCCTATCTCTTGTATAAGCACAATTTTCTGCTTGCTGAACAGATAAGTAGGTAATAGTATCTTTAAAAAGTTATGAACCTTTTTACATGTAAATTATTACGTTTTCTTCTAATTTAAATTACTCGTGCTGACCAATATATAGTACTTAACGCAATGGCCCATAGGTCCTAGCAATTGCTTTCAAGTGGCATATAAAAACTTAGAGAATATGTAAAAATGAAGAAGAAATAGAATTTTCAATTCGTTTTCTCTTTTGTTTCGTTTCATAAACCAGAATAAACGAAATCGTAAAACATTTCAGTGGCGCTTCAGTGGATACGGAAACTTAAAAAAAGTAAAAAATGAACTCACCTAAAGTCGCAGGACACAAATACAACGAAGAAACAAAAAATGGGGACCGCAAGTGATATTCTGCACATAGCAATTTTTTCGGACTAGGCTCCAGTATCAGCTTTGCCCCTTGCTCTCAGTTTTAACAAAACCATATTCAGCTCTCGCTTATGTAACTAGAGTTTTCTCAAATGTACCTCACGTCATCAATTCGCATTGTCCAATAAGAAGTAAAACTAGGTTTCGCAGGCTCCGCCTCCGCTAAATTCTGAAGTGCTCCTTTCGCGCTTATTGTATCGTTCATCAACTTAAGCGATATTTATACAACTGCAGCTCGTGTTTATGAAATGTATGATAATAAAATATTTTTTGATGTTTCGAAATAATAAGATGTTGCAACAAGATTATGTTAGATATAAAAAAAATTATCACTGGACAAATTTCTATATTCATATGCATGTGTAAGATGAAGTGCGAAAATAGAGTAAATTATGATTTGATATTAATAATATAGGAAAGCCTTTTAATTTAACAACAGTCAAGTTGGAATACAGATTGGATGTCCTTTGCTCAAATTTTTCAAATACTGTAACTCCTGATTCTCTAAGCGACTCGAATAAGCTAACCCACGAAACTCTGCCAAAATACCGATGTCACCGGTAAAGCTGAAAATAATAAACAGAATAAAAAATAATAAATAATTAAACTATAACTAAAATAAGCAACTTATGCTTTTCACAGAATGAAAATCATGATATTAGATCTTAATAATAACTGTGTCTTCCTCTTAATTATATTACTGGAATCTTAAAATTTATAGATTTTAATTTATATAAAAATATCTTTTTACCTGGTTTCCAAAATAAAAGTCTTAATATTTAAGATAGCACTTTAAATTGTTTTACAAATCGTTGCCGTCTCAGCTACAAAACAGAGAACAATTGAATTAAGAATTTTGATAATTTGCACTGATTTGAAATAATGAGTTGTATTTTTGTGTGTTAACCTTACGTAAAACCCTTACGAATACGCATGTCATAACAGAACAAAAAATCTGAAAGCTTTCAGATTTTATATTACGCTCAAAGAGGCGTATTTTTAACGTTTTGTGTGTTACCTTTATTTATTAAATATCATATTCTTCGCCCTTAAACCACAAAATTCAATCCAACAGCAACATCAAAAAATATTTAAAAGGCCATATCTTTAGATTTTCCGATACACAGTCTCGTGTACTGGAGATAAAACATTTTTCTCCCGTACAGTATTGCCATTGTTCACTTTGAAATCGTTGAATTTCTTAATCAAAAACTCATAAATGCTTTACAAAATATGGAACAGATAATAAAACAAATTCCAACTGCCTAAGCGGGCTTCCAGATTTGGTGGAGGATTACGTTATTCAAAATTTGATGGCTCTAGGTACCGTTCTTTTATCACAGTGCAAGAAACATAAATACATTTATGCAGAATCTTTATTATTTAATTTCTTTCAATATAATACAGAGCTCTAATATTTATTGGCAACCATTTCAAAAGTAATTCGCCGTTTATAGTGAATCGACGCAAAATGCCAAAATGAAATTAATAGCCCTTCTGAGCTAACGCTCCTTTCGGATAAAAAGAAAAACAAATTTGAAACTTTTTATAAACATGCAAGAAATAACAATTTTTACCTGTGGAAATATCGGGACAAATCGGATATATTCATCATCGACCCCTGACGTGGACACCACGTGACTTCCTTGTACGGCTTATTAAGTCATACATATTTTTTCCTACACTTCATTTAAACTTCTTTCCTCGAATTATTCTAAATAAATTATCTGAACTTTCAACGTTAAGTTCAAAATGGTATCCCAAATTATGAATTTTGAAATTAAATATCTCGGTCAAATTTTCTTGTACGTTAGTCAAACTCCTTATAATTTTATTTTTCCATAACGAGTACAAAATTTTCCCAACTGCCTAAGCGGGATAGTGCTTAGTAACTCTGACTGCCAAAAAGAAAGAACCGGGTTCGAATCCCGTATAAAGCATGGATGTTTGTAAATGTACAGTGTCTGTGCGGCATGAGGGCATTCTAAATATGCGGTGAGCCGAAAGTCCTCTTCAGAGGTTGCTGATAAGGTAATAGGGGTGAGAGACCCTCGGAACAGTCCTCCAGGGTGCTTTCCATCAAAATTGGGGGCGGAAGTTCAAGCTGCAGTCAATCAGAGAAGTTTAAGTTGAGCATGGTAAATGTTCAGCTAACTCAGCAGCTATAGAACAATTTCAGTTCTTGTTTGCTTCACTGTGATTGATCAGTTCTTATACCAAGTTGGCATAAAGTCGAAAAATTAGAATATTTAGGCTAATTCTTTGAACCTGCATTTGCGACGTAGTAAGATATGGTTTCCTAGCTCTGCTTATTTCTCTCATAACCAAACATTCTTCATCTGAATGGAGCATTATGGGATCAGATCAGAGGCTTTCGCTTGCTGGACAGAATCGGTTTGTAACTAATCTCTCACTGAAAATAACCTCGATAAAAACAATCGGGATAATAAGTGAATTAAAAACTACGCGAGAGCGGAAGGAGGAGGAAAAAGAATCAAGCGAGCGGTAGGATCGGAATGGTCAGCGAGGATGGAGCGAAGAGCGAAAAGATTCGAACGAGAGGTGGGATCCGAAGAATCGAGTCAATCAAACAGACTGATGTTTTTCAACTGTAGCTTTGAGATTCCCTAAAACTTCTTAACAGAACTAAGAATAAAATTCTAGAGTTAAGGTGTTTTTTAAAAGGTTGAGAAATGTTAAAAAATACACTCCCTTTGAGCACGGGATGATAAATTTTCATTTTCTTTCCTAAATTTGGAATAGAACTTTGCTGACACGTTTGCAGAAAGATCTCTCCAGGATGAACTCTAAAAGAGCTATCGTGTTTTATTTAAAGAATATCTTTCTGTACTTCGCAATGACGAGAGCTAGTTTTCTAAAGATGTAATTGCAATATATGTGCGGTAAGAATAATACATATAATTATTCGTCTGCATATAAACTACTATAGTGTATGTCCATTAAAGAACGCCTTTTTGAAATAAGCAACGGCATGAGTTAGTGATCTAAATGTGTAATTACGAAACACATATCCGAATAGTGTAACATTTAACTAATCATCAGACAATACACAGCAGTTTTTCCCTTTTAAAAAAAATCATTTGTTACTGGCAACGACAGAAACTGGTGTTCTAAACATGTAATTACAACATATATGTCGGAATAAAAAAATTAATTAATTGTGTATCGATATAAGGCATAGACCTGAAGCCATATGAAATTCTTTTGATGCATGAAATTCTGAAGCCGCATGAAAAAGTTCCCGTATTTGACATCCAAGCTCAGTTCGACTCGATGCCCAACCGGATTACAGTTGTTGTTGCTTCCAAATGTGGCAGATCTGTATAATGAATTCTGCCCTCTGTGTACCCCAAACCACCTGAAAGTTTAATTATGTCTTCCTTTATTTATGCTGTATATACAACAAATAGGTTCTGCTATTTATTTCTCTTCTCAGTGTAGCAAATTTAATGGCGAGTAGTGAAGTTAACGGCTCCCAAGATAAAACGCGTTGAAAGTGCTAGTTATTCAGTTGTTTATAGACAATACAATATCTTATACAGCCAAATCAAAAGTGACATCTAGGAATTTAAACAGCAGAAGTGGACCGGCTTTCTAAACAGTCTCTTAGTGGAAAACAGCACTCCCTGTATGACGTTTCATGTAAATTATTCCAAAAGACATACACCTGTCTTCCCAATTTATGGCATCACTGGTCTAGATTAGAGTGATGAACACAAATCTAATGTACTTGCAGAGACCCCAGAAACAACATTTTAACGTAATCCAACACTTTACAATGACAACCTAATTACACGTATTAAGAAAATAGTTCACAGCTATCTTTACATTCCTTCACTGACAACTATTGCCTTTACTGTCTCATCTTATTTAGTAAAGAACATTATAAGGAAACTCAAAATTCGTGAAGCAAGTAAGCAGGATAATGTAAAAAAATCTAGCTGTAAAACCCATGTCACTAAAAGGTTTCAACTGCATCACAAAAAATATTAACAACGTTTTCAAGCTTTGTCACTCCCCTAGTTGTTGGAAACATGCAGTTATTATAATTACCTTTTTTTAAACCAAATCAAAATAGCACTTTCCTTCAAAATTATCGACCAATTAGCCTGTTTAGCTCTCTTTCCAAAAATTGTAGAAAAAGTCATACTCCACTATATTCAAACCACTATTCCACTTTCATTCTTCCTATCACATGTAGTTCAGATTTAAGGTAAAGCATAACACTGTACAGAAACTCCTTCGTGTCATCAACACCGTTACTGAAGACTTTAGTAACAAATTGCCACAGGTGCGTTTTTTCTTGATGTTTCAAAAACGTTTGACAGCATTTGGAATTGTGACTTTATTTGTAAATTAATGAAACTTAAATTTTAGGTTAATTTCATTCCAATTATCGCTTCTTTCCTTCCTAAGAAATGTCCGCACTGGAAATGCATACTCGTCGCAGAAGCCGATTAAAGTAGGTGTGCCTCAAGGTTCAGGTCTAAGTCCTTTATTATATAATATGTACACTTATGAAATCTTCCAATACCCTGCAATTCAATTAGTATTCTGTGATGACGATACAGCTGTTCAGAAACAAGTCAAAAGATTTGAAAATATTTAGTGTCAACTTCAGCATTATCATAATTTGCTAGAGAAGTATCTTATAGACCGAAGAATTTCAATTAATGTTTATAAATCAAATGCGATTCTATTCCGCAAAGGCAATTCTCTCAATCTGCCATCTACTGCCACATTATTTGAAGAATAAATGCAGTGTAAAAAGAAAATATATACCCAGGCAACATGCTTGATAGAAAACTCAATTTTAGGTTTCATTTTGCCAAACTCAAAAATAAATTTAGTATTCCTTAGCTAACTTACGGCCTGCTCTCAGAAAACCTAGCAGTATTTCTCTTTAAAATAAAATGATATTATATAGAAAAGTGGTTCTCAGTGTTTTAGTTACCATGCATTCCTTTAGCCATTGCTAAACGTTTATATCCCTCCTTCCTGAAATTCGAAAAATACATATACGTTTACTTAAATTTGGAATATTTTTAATGCCTGTCATAAATTAAACAAGAAAAACTATAGAAAATGCTGATAAGTAGTAAAACATGAATAAAGTATATTTTACATTCTTAAACTAAAGCTGAACAAAAGGGTGAACACATTTCCTACACTCAGAAATTATGAAATTCCGTCAAAGATGAAATTCCTCCAGTGTAAGAACCTCTGATATGAAACAATGAATGGCTAGCCTATGCTTACGCTTCCGCTACATACGGGCATATTGCAAAAACAAATATATACATAATTCAAATTCTAAAAAATTAAATCCTTAGTTAAACAGCCGATGTTCCTTGGTTTATAAAGAACAGCACATTACATACGAATTCAAAAATAGAAATTCAAAAATCTATTTCCAAAACTGCTCACAGTTTTTATTGCAGCATTAAATATCATGAGAACACTCTAATTTCAATTCAAAATTACGAACCACGACCTTAAGGAAAGCACGCGTACCCAGCTAATACTCTTCTTTAGTAATAATTAGCATCATTTTAAGGCGGCGTTTTGTCGTCTCACACAAAGAAGATTTAAACGTTTTTGATGGACATCCTACTGCTTATTGTTAACACGCGCTACCTGCAGCGGAGTAGAGAAGGCTACTTCCCAAAACTTCAAAATATTTTGTGCTCTTTTCCGCGAGTTTCACTTGAGTTAAAGCTCGTGGTTTTCTTCACATTCAAATTTAATGACCGGAAAAGAGGATTTCAAGCGTATGAGACTTGAGTTTCCTATTCCTTTTTGCGGGGCGTGGGAAAGGGTGACTATATGACTCAAAAAAATAGAGAACTGGTCTTCATCGGGTTAAAGAATAACTATGTTTTGATTTTAATCTCCGAACGTTGCTGACTTTAGCAATATTCATAATTATTATATACTCTTTCCTTATGGCAGTTGTGATTTATGAACCACATTATAAATGCTGTAACCGGCTGCATTGCTGCATCGTGTACGCAGGAACATTAGGAACATTTGGACGACAATAAAAGTTATTAATTTGAAGTTATTTACGTTATAATGATATGCAAAATTGTGTAAATCCTTTTGAAATGCCATGTGCACGGAAATATTTGTACAAATTTGTAAAAATGTATAGCAATCAAATTTAATCCACCGGATTCTGAGTACACATAGTTCTTTACCGAACATAGGCATATTGAATCCGAATTTGGAGTTTCGATTTTTCTTGTACGAATCTAATAAATTTTTTATTAAAAAACCCAGAGATTTGAAAGTGAGCAGTGGCAACACTACCCGAAGTAAACAATTTTATCTCTGTTTAGCCTTACTGTTGCCATTCCCCAAAATGTAAGAACTAATGCTCTAATTTTAATATATTTATTTTATTAAAGGTTGCTAATCAAGTGATCGCTTCTGTGCAGAGCAATAATTAACTAACCGTATTCTGCGGTTTACGTCGTAAAAATGGTGAGCTTGGGATAAAGCCGAAGCCCAACCCCATAAAAAGAATAATCGTTGACAAATCGAGCATTCCACTAGTCAGATGCGAAATGCAACCAAGGTGGGGGGTTTAGGAGGAGAAACTGTGTTGAGGAAATCTTAATTTTAATCAAAATCTCTCTCGTTTAAAGCTATGTATTAGCACTGTTGGAAATAAAATACTTTTACTTTCCGTGCCCCAGCATGTTGTCATTCAGGAAAGAGTAACATATTTAACTACGAAATTAAATCTGTCAATTATTGAGTAAGAAGTTTATCGATTTAAAAGCAGTAAATAGTAATAAGTAAATTCTTAACATTTTTTTTTTACTTTTTAATTTGATTGTTTTAATAAAAGTGTATTTAAATCATGAAATATCTAACTAGAAACATTAAATATTTTTATAAAATTATACTAGCTTGACTCACAAAAATGAATCCGAAGGTTTTTCTTTTTAAAGTAACTATTTCATTTATTAGGCGGCTCGCTGCGTCAGGGGTACTTTCTATAAAATAGCTATGAATGTCTTGGTAGAGAATAGTATTTATTGAGAACTGTAGAACACGAAAAAATGGATGAGAATTCGGAGTTTCTGAAATTAAATATTTGAAAGTAAAATTGTCCTACAGAAGCAATGTTCTAAAGTTGTGTTGTTCTCTTTTGTTACTGAACATGAACTAGAAGAATACTTTCAGCAATTATACTGAATAAAAACGCAATAATGATGAATCATTTAAGGAATGACATATTTGGATAATGAAAAAAATAATTAAAACAAAACGCATAGATGATATAACTTTTGAGAATATATTAATTTAACAAAATTTTCTAAAAACATAATGATAAATTTTTCTCGCGGTTATTTTTCCTGTGTGTGTAAGAAGATTTGTAATTAGCATACTAAATAAAGGGGATATTTATATACAAAGTACAATCAAGTATCCAAAATGTCTGTATGAAAATAGAAAATATTAAATAACGGAAAATATACAGGCTTCATTTAAAGCTGGACTACTACATCGAGGCGGATTATGATATTTTTATTTTCGTATTTGTCGCACGGGTCACAGTATCCTGCCCTTCAATTGTGAATTTGCTATGAATACTCAAAACGACAAGTAAAATTACAGTGTGAATGGGAGAAAATAAAGTAAAAAATAGTGAAGACTCCACGCATTCCAAACGTTGCTTTATGAACCTGAATGCGCACTTTGCAGTAAACATCATCTGGCACCTGTTTCTGGAAACGTATGGAAGTATTAAATGTCATATATCATGTTTTAATTTAAACTCAACAATGAATGATATTATCTTTCGTATTTATGTACTTTAGCATATCCATAGTGTAAGTAAAACGAAATGTCAGCCTGTTGTAAAACGCAGGTGTTTGTTTTGCGGGCAAAAACGTGTCTCTTTCGCATAACATCATAACAAGCGTTGGCATTAATTCACTTAAGCATACGTAACTAAATCAAAAATATTTATGCAGTTAAAATATTAAGTTTGACAAACGGTAAAAAACAGATTTTTTACAACATCATATTTTGTTTAAAAGTCATAAAGCAATTAATGAACTCACGAAAGTAATTTATCGTATAACTCAACGGGAACAAGATCATAAATAATTCTCTTTATAAAATTTCATCTGCACTTTTAATCTACGAATGATAACAACGTGTAGCGCCCCTAATGAAATTATGAAGATAATAAATGGCCTATACTTTTGGCAGAGTAATTCGACTAATCCATTTCGTTATTTGGGAGCTAATAGCGAAATTCATTTTTAACTTTAAAAGATAAATTTTAATTTTATTTTTAAGTTTAAAACTTAAATTTATTTTTAATTAAATTTTTAACTATACGGAATTTAAAACTGTGGGTGAATTTTCTGAAGAGAATTACTTAATCTCTTGTTCCCATTAAACTATATGATAAATTAATAATTTTCTTCCAGTCGAACCACGGATCTCTGGAATACGCGCCCAGTGTGCTGACCATTACACCACGAAGGCATGCGAAGAAGGAGGGAGAAATACCTTATAAAGTTTCTGAATTATTTTTATGAGTTTTAAATATAAGTTTACTTTATAGAAATATTTTAAGCTCTTTATTTTTATCTATGACATCTTATTAATCAAATTATTCAATTAAAAATCGTCATTCAGCAATGAAGAGTCTTGTTTTGCTTCCGAATATTTTAGAATTATTTATAATTCTTAAGATAAAATATATTACTTCTAATGTTTCAGCTCGTAGACTTACAAACTTATAGCTCATAGCTAAACAACAGCTTCCTACAGTAGTAGACCAAATAACATACAATTCATTCTCTAATAATAATAATGGTAAAAAAAAGAAGTATTACATACATGGATCATAAAAGTACCATTTATCCCATACTTGGCTGCAGTTTCATCAAATTACACAAAAACATCTTAGAAAAGGTTTTTTCAGAAAATAAGTTCTTATTTAACTCTCGTAAAATAATTAATTAACTGAAAGCAAAAACTCTAATTTGAATACCACACGACTTCTATGTATGCCTGTTAAATTATACATATCTTTTTTGCTCACTTCATTTAAACTTATTTCATTTGGAAATGAGATACTATTTTTTTTCTTTAATAAAGCGGAGAGCTACAAAATTGCTAAAATTTTATTTTTAACATCAAATATTCATAATATTCTTTATTCAACCCGAAGTCTTAGATTAGAGTAAAAGTCATTTTATTACTCTTTAAATAAATGGACGTCTTATCTACCTAATACTATGATTTTAAAATTTACTGATGCAACAACTAACAGAAAGAAAACAAAAACAAGAAACTGAAAGGTTACTAAATTTTTAATTTATATTTGTAACATATTTTTACTGAGTTCAAAAACCCTTCCAGTATTGTGCCTTTCTGGCAGTGCCGACTGCAACCAAAAAGGGAAGTATTCAAATAACTATTACACGAAACCCAAATACAAAATTTCAAAATATTAAGAAGAACCGTTTTCCAGTTATGCGACGTACCTACGTGTAGACATACGACGGAACTAGTTAAAACGGATTCGGGAACGGTCAAAATGTATATTTCCTTCGAAATCTGAAAACGGAGGTTTTTGGCGATTATTGAAATTTTTGTACTTCGTACAGTGACGTAAAAATCAGAAAGGTTCATAACTAGATGATATAACAGTTGTAAAGATCTACTGTCTATCTTTTGTGTGAAATCTTGAGAATAGTGACTGCACAGAAGAAGGTTTAAAACTACCCTTTATTACACACTTTAAATTATTTACAATGCGTCAACTTGACGCTAACAAACTACGCCTCTGCTTGGGCGGTAACTGAAACAGTAGAATCAAACTCAAGAATTGAAGGTATTTAGAATTAAACTACGGGGCTCAAATAATCCTGTATCCTACAGCCCGTAGATGAGTTTAGTGGCAGCAAAATAATAGTCGTTACGCCACGTTTAACCAGCAATAACAGCTAAGCCGAAGCTTGCGCTACAACACGTTCAGAGTTTTCCCAGACTTTCTAACTTCCCCTTCTAGTGCTCGATATTTAAAATTTTTCTCCCACTGGTAGAATTTGGAGTCCTCATGCGCGCTACCAAATTTAAATATTTGAGCACTGCACTGGCAATTAGGGAATGAAGGCTTATAGGAAAGAAACCTAAAATTAAATTTAACTTATTGTTTAAAATAAATATAAATCCCTACATTTGCCCATGCCAGAATTTAACAGACTTGGATAAAGGTCCTTAAAGACCTGTTCCAAACTGATAAATTCTGCAACTAACAAGCCCTGAGCCCCGTTTACATTCAAATACTAAAATTATAACAGAAAGATATCTTTTCATCATAGTTCTGCGGAACTTCCTTCATCATCTTTTAGTTGGCCTTCAGTCATCTCCTTTCAGTCATCTGGAAGGAATACTTATGAATACATGTTTCTAAATAACACTTTAAATTCAAATACAATCTTTTATTAAGTTTCTAACCTTTTTGCATTTAGCGTAGCTTTCTCAGCTTTTCCGAATATTAAATCAAGTATTAAAATTTTGAATCAAGTATTAAAATTTTGAATTAATATTTATATTATCTTAGTTTGCATTATTATCATCATCTCTTAAATTAAATCTGTCTCTGCCAAATTACACTCACGTTTGTGAAAATTGCAACACCATGAAGGACTTACGCGAGTGAGCTGAAATTTTCAGGAAATGCAAAGTAGCGCATGATATGCAAATGATTAGAATTGCAAATCCGTAGCGCATGCGTATGCTGAGCAGCGCCCTCTGAACGGCTGATGGATCCGAATAAATAGACGGCTGTAGCGAGGCGTGTATGGTTATCGGTGGTTATCTGCTAGTGGTAAACGTTAACTCAATCTGTACTTATGCCTCGTCGACGAAAGAGAGCGAGATTTGAACAACTTACAGAGTTTGAACGAGGGAGAATCATCGGCCTTCGTGAAGCTGGATTGTCGTATCGTGCAGTAGCCTCTCGTGTGCAGCGTAACAGCAGCACAGTGATGCGCGTTTGGAAGCAGTGGACGGACGAGTGTCGGACAACTCGGAAATCCGGGAGTGGACCCCGAAATGTGACGTCAGCTCGCGATGATAGACACCTGGTCCGCATGGCGCGGACGGACCGTACAGCTTCCTCTAGACAATTGGCAGCACTGTGGTCAATAGCTACAGGTGTTTCATTGTGTGCTTCATCAATTCGTAGACGTCTGCTGCAGTGTGGACTGCGCGCACGGACTCCTTTATACAGGATCCCCCTAACGCACGACCATCGCCGCCTGCGGCTACAATGGGCCAATCAGCATAGAGACTGGCGTGCTGATTGGCAGCATGTCGTGTTTTCTGACGAATCCCGCTTTAATTTGTGGTACCATGATGGCCGCATTCGTGTCAGACGCTATGCCGGTGAACGCCACCTTCCGGAGTGCATTATCGAACGCCACAGTGGACGAACACCCGGAGTTATGGTCTGGGGCGCCATAGCATATCATAGACGATCTCAATTGCTACGAATTGTGGGCAATCTGAACAGCAACCGGTATATCCGTGAAGTTCTACAGCCCGAAGCTGTTCCCTTCCTTCAAAGCTTGCCAGGCGCTGTATTTCAACAGGACAATGCCCGCCCTCATACTGCTCGGATTGTTAAATCCTTCTTTGCAGCGCAGCAGGTACAGCTTCTTCCTTGGCCTGCGTGTTCCCCGGATATGTCGCCAATTGAACATGTGTGGGATGTCATTGGTCGGCGTCTTGCTCGTGATCCTCGTCCTGTTGCGTCTGCAGACGAACTTTGGGTACGCGTACAAACGATATGGAATGCTCTTCCTCAGTCAGACATTCAAACTTTGTTTGACTCCATGCCACGTCGTGTAGCAGCACTTATTGCGGCGCGTGGTGGCCACACAAAATACTGATTCTGATCTCTTGTTCTTGTTTGTTTGCTTTGAACATTTAATCATTTATTTGTACCACTACCACTCAACTGTGTATTAAATTGCATTCAATTATGACGATTCCTTCTTGGTGTTGCAATTTTCACAAACGTTAGTGTATTTTCAAAACTCCCAACTTTATCAAAGATTTTTGCGCATTGCTTTACTCAGATATTTGACACTGAAGATGTTTGTTTATATTACCTATGCTAATATGTCTCTAAGCAACACCATGGTGATCGAATTCGACAATAAAGATGTGGAGGAATCACTAGAAGACAGTAAAAATGGGTTCAATGGGAAAGAATTGTGACAACTTCAAAAACAACAATAAAAGGAGATCGTGAAAGAAACGTTTTCAGAAGAAAAGAATCTAAGATAAATGATCCTAGTTCTTCGGTACACGAAATTTCTGTAAAATGGAGTAAAGATGCAAAGTTTTTACATAACGATATCACCCTGACAAAGCCTAGCAAGTGTATAAGGTACTTTCTTCCTCCTTCCAGCATAAACATATAAAAAATAAACAATTTTTTAAGAATTTGGATTTTTACGAATTAAAAAAATTCCAAATTTGTAGCTTCTTATGCCAGAATAAAAATAGGTTCACTCACATTTTTGAATAAGTTTGTAACTATCGATGCAAATTGAAATTAAAAAACAAATATGAGTACTTAAGTGTGATGTTGTGTCTGAAATCTTTCACTTTTATCCTAACTTTATTAACAGTTATTTTAAGTTATGCTTCCTTCCTATTTATTCTAATTTCATCTTACAATTTCTTACCAGAATGTAATTTCAGAAACGCAGTTAATGTAAATGAGTAAGAATACTATTTAAGTCGATGTTTCGCCCACTTCGAGAGAGAGTTTGATTTTCTTGACTAGCGCAGATTGCCTTTTGGGTACGTTCTCTCTTAGGATATGACGCTCGTCCATACTTTAGGCCCTTGCTTGGCTTCGCCGATTTAATTAATTTTTAGGGGCCAACTACTTAGAACTCTGATAGCTTCGGCTATATCTTTCAGGTAGCTTTAGTTAAGCTTAGTTCACTTTAAATTCATTATTATTGAAGTTCAAGCCCAAGTAGAGGCTCCGAGTTAGGAGTTGATTGCATTTATTCTGAGAAATAAAGGTTAGTTAACCATTCTTAAATCTTACGTGTATGTTCACACACTTAAGCGATTATACGCTTGTTATTTTTGTGAGGTTCTAAGGTAGAACATTGGATTAAATAAGTAAAACCCCATATTTGGCGCCTGAAGTTGTTCTTAACGAATGATGCCGGTAGGTACTAAAGATTTCTCGTTGACCCCTCCCACCTTTCAGTTCCCTCAGCCACAAACAAACTCCATGGAGGGATTCGGATTTATTGTGGAAGCAGTGAGAGCGGCGATGAAGCCAACAGCAACTTTTGATGTAAGAAGATGAGTAATGACCTTCCTAAAGCAGATGGATCTACACTTCACGTTATCTCCTGTGAACCAGCCGCAAAATTATCATCTCTACAGCGAATTTAAAAGGTCCAGCCCTCAGATGGAACAAGAATATTGGCAAGAGTTTGTTAGGGGATCCAGGATCCGAAATTTACACTTGGGAAAATTAAAAAAATTCTCTGTTGAAAGCATTCCCAGTTGTAACAGACCGCGCAAGACAGTTTAAGTTTATTGAGTAAATATCAAACTAATGCTGACGATTTAATGGACTTTATCTTGAGAAAGATCCATAATGTCAAATTATTATATGGAAAAAGGCCCGACAAGGAAATCATTGAAATAATTTTGCTTCAGTTGCTTCCGTCAATTCACGATTTTCTTGAAGTTAGAAATCCGCAAATGCTGGAAAGCTTATTCGAACTATCCGTCAAATTTCATGGTAGGTGAACGTCCAAAAAAGCACGTGCGAACAATTTTAGGCAGTATTGAAGATTGAACGAAACTGAACGAAGCCCAGACGAAACCTCAAGAATTCTTATCGGCAAGAGGGGAAAGTAGCAAAGCCGAATTGAAAAATCTAAAGCGTGGGTATTTTGTCAGAATAAAGCGTGGGGAAATAAAAAGCAGTTGGCCTAAAGGGTTGAAAAGAAAAATTTAAACTAGTGACGGAGACCAGAAGGAGGGTGAAGTCACCGTGTGAGAAGGTAAATCCCTCAGAAATCAAACTGAATACGGTAGTCGTTCAAAATTTGGCCTTGCCAGAAATCCAAATACTACTAACGACGTCCCTACGACTGTCTTACTGGATACAGAGGGGCTCAATGTAGCTTCCTGTCGCAGGATTTTTTTCAAAAACATTTTCGTCGCTACAGACTGTTTAAGACAACGGGACAATGGGTGTCTGCTGCCCAAGGCAAACAGTGCGTCTGCTTGGGAGAAGTAGGGCTGCATGTTCAAATAAAAAATGAGGTTCAGAAAATCAACTTTCTCGTAGTAAAGAATTTATTAACAGCAGTCATGTTGGGTGTTGATTTCTTACAAGCAGCGATAGCAAAAATTAATTTTAAAGAGTCTCTTTTACAGGTGAAGATAGACAAAATTCAAGAAGAAAAAACAGCAGTCCCGGAGGGGAATCTAAGCCACCTCGAAAAAGGAGAAAAAGAAAAATTCAAGAATTGGTAAGAAATTTTTCTTAATTATTTGATGAAAAATCTGGCTTCTGCTAGATTGTCTTTTACAGCATCGACAATGGCAGTGAGCCCCCAGTTCATTCAAAACCGTACGAATATGATCGGGTGAAGGAAGACATTCTCGAGTAACAGATTAAGAAAATGCTCGAGGATAAAATAATTACGCCAAGTACAACCACCCGCAGATCCGAACGCATGGATATTCGCTATTGATTACCGAAAATTAAATAGCATAACGAAACACCCCACATATCCCCTCCCGATAAAAGATGAAATTGTAAGAAAAATTCGGTCAACTAAATATATGACAACCTTAGACCTAATGTCAGGTTACTTTCAAATTGCAGTAAAACCCGAGGATGTCGAAAAAACAGCTTTTATTACAAAGTCAGGCGTGTATGCCTTTTTGAGAATGACGTTTGGATTAAGCGGAGCTCCGGCTACATTTCAAAAAGTTATGAACATTGTTTTAAGGCCAGTCTTGGGAAAACGTACAGTTATCTATCTCGATGATATTATTGTGACAAGCGAAACCCTAGAGGAACACAATAAACATTTAGAGAAATTTTTTCTAAAAATTGCAAATTTTTCGCCAAGGAATTGAGGTACCTCGGCTATAAAAGCTCGAAAACGGTATAGAAACTGACAACTCTAAAATTTTAGCGATCAAAAGTTATCCACCGCTAAATACGGCTAAAACATTATCGTCCTTTCAGGGAATGTGTTCCTATTATAGAGTATTTATTAAAGAGTTTGCAAAAATAGTTGAACCCTTGTTGGTGCTTAAGCGAAAAAAGACTGCGTTCACATGAAGAGCGGAGGCGAACAGGGCGTTTGAAGAATTGGAACACGCCTTAATTAACGCTCCTGTTCTTAAATTTCCGGAAGGGGATCAAAATTTGGAAATTGCAGCACAAGCGTCAGACTACGCAGTTGGCGCAGTTCTTTCCCAAAATGGGCAGCCAATAGCTTTTAGTTAGCAAGACGCGTAATTAAACCCAGCGAAACTATACCCCAACTGAGCGGCAAAACCTCGAGTCCTATTAGAGGTGCAAACGTTCTGTGTGTATTTTGGAAGTGCCTCAATAACTGTGTGTTCAGATCACACGGCAATGTGTCGCCTTAACTCTGGTAAAAATCTTTGTTGGTGCTTAAACGAAAAAAGACTAGGTTCACATGGACAGCGGAGGCGAACACGGCGTTTGCGGAATTGAAACATGCCTTAATTAACGGCCCTGTTCTTAAATTCCCGGAAGGCGTTTAGAATTTGGAAATTGCAGCGGACGAGTCAAACTACGCAGTTGGCGCAGTTCTTTCAAAAATGCAGATGCAAATGGGCAGCCAATACCTTTTATAGCAAGACGCTTAATCAAACTCAAAGAAATTATACCGCAACTGAGCGGAAGCGGTCCTATTAGCGGTGCAAAAATTTCGTGTGTACTTTGGAAGTGCTCCGATAACTGTGTATTTAGATCACGCAGCATTTGGTCGCCTATACTCCGGTAAACATCTTTCGCCACGGCTCATACGTTGGACACTAAAACTGCAAAAGTTTAATTTAATAATAAAACACAAGCCGGGGAAAGAAAATGTAGTCTCAGACGCACTATCAAGAATGAAGATCGATGAAGACGGAAATATAAGTACTATGGTAACTGCGAAAATAATTGAATTCCGGGAAACAATAATTACCGAATTAAAAACGGACCCAGAATTTAAAGACATTTATGCTTATCTGGAAGATCCCGAAAATTTTGAGCATGTAGAGTTAACGGCTATTCGCAGTAGGGCGGCCCAATATGAAGTTATTGATAAATTGCTCTTTACACGAAAACAACCACCGATAATCAAGAACTGCGATCGGTAGTCCCAATGAGTTTACGCTGAAGTATTCTAGAAGAGCTCCATGATTCTATATTAGAAGCCCACCTTGGTGTTAGAAAAAACCTGCAAAAGGTCCGCGAAGCGGTGTATTTTCCCCAGTTGTACAAAGCTGTGACGGCGTATGTCAGGTCATGTCCCTTGTGTCAATTAATTAACGACGTTAATTACAACTCGGCCAGGTACTTAAATAGCATAGAAACCACTTTCCCAAGTGAACTGGTTGGCACTGATTTGCTTGGTCCCTTCCCTAGAATAAAGATTAATAAACATAGATGCTTGTCAACCATTGTGGATCATTTCTCCAAATGGGTGGAAATAATTCCCCTTAAACGGGCTTCAGCAAAAATAGTAGCAAATTTGTTTCTATATATTGTAAAATACGCGGCCCCAGTAAAAATAATAACAGATAATGGTGGGCAATCCGTAAGTAGTTTATTTGAAAATCTGTGCACAGGCCTTGGCATATGATATCTAAAAATGGTACCTTATAGACCGCAATCAAATATTGCGGAAAGTGTAAATAAAAATATAGTTAAAATCATTCCGGGATATGTTAAGAATTTTCATGATCGTTGGGACAGCTGTATCAATGAATTAGGCTTTGTCTTGAGAACAGAAAACTTCCGCAGAATTATTCCTAGGAAGAAAAATTTTAACGCCTCTGGATAACCTATTTTTCGTTCAGCAGAGACAGGTAGAGTTTAAATGGAATGATATACAGAAAATTATTAATGAAGCCATAAAACATTTTGATGCGGCAAGGTCGACACATAAATTATACTGCGATGGAAAGAGACGAGACGTAGAATAGACGATAGGCCAGAAAGTGCTAAAACTGAAACATTCTTTATCATCCGCACCCGAAAATGGGGTTGCCAAATTTGAACCCAGGTTTGAGGGACCTTTCATTATCGAGAAAATTAAATTTTCTACGGTTTATCCAAAGGCGGAAAATGGAGAGCAAACAATTGCTAACATGGACCAGCTGAAACCGTACTATACTCATACGGATTTTCTAGTTTTAAAAGATGTATTGCAGGTTCCTGGCAGCGCGGCAAGAATATGGATTTCGTCGTCGCCTATCAGGGATCCCCCAGCAACAAAAAGAAAATAAGCGGATATCACTGAAAAAAGTACCACTAAGCGAATGCAACATCAGCCACACAGTTCAAGCCCAGCGAGAATGGAAGAAACGAAAGAGAAAAAAGTTCTCCTTCAACAGAAGCCAGCGCCGATGGGAAAGCGAAAAAGGCTCATGAAGAATAAGCAAAGAAAACGTCCAACTCCAGAATGGAAGCCAAATACCTCGGAACAAACCACAGGAATATGGCAGCCAAGATCTACGAAAAGAAAACGACTCAACGAGGCAAGATCCATACCTTTTCAGGAAACCAGAAAAACCAAGAAAAGATTGAAGGATTCCCAGGGAAGACCCGGATATTAGAAGGCAAAGAGGAAGCCAGAGTTCCAAAACCCTCATCCGACGAGAAAAGCAGGCCGATTCAACTACCGAGGAACGAAAAGAAAGGAAGGGCGAGAGGTGAATACCAGATGCCCGAGAAGACTGAGAATCCAAAGTTTAAGATCTTCCAAATGGCAAAATTCTGCGAGAAAAGAATGGATGAGCATAAAAACCAAAAAAGATAAGTGAAAAGTTTCCTTGTTTTCTATTTTGTATTGAAAGTTCGGTTTATGTCATGTGTTTTAAGTTGCTAAATACTGTTTAAAGCAAGATTTTTGAATTCACGGGTTTGCAAGAATGTAGTTGTAATTATCTCTTAAACAAAAAAGATTTTTGAATTTGAAAGTTGGCTAGAATTTATTTGGATATACCTTTCTTTTGAGACTTCTCAAGTTACGAGAAACTAATTTGTGAATATGTTTAGTCGAAAGACTCCAAGTGTGTTAACTTAAAAGAAAGATTGTAGCAAAACTTGGTGAATTTTGTATAGCAACTATAACGAATGACATAAAGTGAATTTTAAAATACTGCATGTTAAAATGTTCTATTGAATGTAGAAATGCTAATGTCAGCTTTTAAACTGTTGTAAAAATTAAACTTGTACAAATGTAAGTTTTTGTCAAGCATGACTGCAAATACTTTGTATAAGAGATGAATAGAAAGAAAGTATAGATTGAATGTGTTTAAAGTTAGGCTCTCCAGGCTTCACTTACGAATTTTAAATTAAGCTCTATTTTAGGATATTAGATCAAGTTTTGTGTTTAAGGAGTTTTCTGAGGTCTGGAAAGTCAAGTTTCTAACAAATCGTAGCGGTTGGATAGTTGTTAGTATGTCTTCGCGGAAAAACAACAATAAAATGCTCGTTTCACTCAGAACAATTTCTGGAGAGCGTGAGGGAAAGAAATTTTAAAGTTTGTAGGGAATGAAAGTGTTTGAGGGCCAAAAATAATTTGAATAATAGAATAATGGTACGAAAAATAAAATGGCTTGTGAAAACTTTTACTAACATAGTTTCCTTCCAGATAATTTGTAAAAGGACCAAGACTGTGTAAATAGAGAAGCAGATGATTGTTTCCAAGCCAATTTGTAAAAACCAATTGTGAATTTAAAATTCGTAGCTTTAGTATAGCTTTAGATATTGTGTAAAATTCGCCCTAAACAGGAAAAGTTTTAATGATGAATTCAAGAAAGCACATTTGCTACAAGTTTAAAACTTTGATGAGAAAGAGTTTTGTAGAATTTACACTCTTAAACAAGGTCGTTTTGAGACATTCTTTGAGTAATTAAATTCTGGTAGGGAGATGTAAGGTTTATCCTAAGTTTATTATCAGTTATTTTTAAGTTATGCTTCTTTCCTATTTATTCAAATTTCAGCCTACAATTTCCTACCAGAATGTAATTTCAGTAATGCAGTTAATGAAAATGAGAAAGAGTACTATTTAAGTCGATACTTCACCGACTTCGAGAGAGAGAGTCTGATTCCCTGACTAGCGCGCGTTTGCCTTTTGGCTAGGTCTCTCTTAGCTATTGTTACGCTCGGCCATACCTAAGGCCCTTGCTTGGCTTCGCCGATTTTATTAATACTTAGGGGCCAACTAGTTAGATCTCTGATAGCTTCGGCTATATCTTTCAGATAACTTTAGTTAAGCTTAATTTAGTTTAAATTCATTATTATTTAAGTTCAAGCCCAAGTGGAGGCTTTGTGTATACTCAGTTAGGAGTTCATTGTATTCATTCTGAGAAATAAATATGTTCACACACTTAAGCGATTATTCGCTTGTTAGTGTTCGCGAGATTCTAAGATAGGACATTGGATTAAATAAGTAAAACCCCATACACTTCACAATACTTTTGCCCAAAAATATAATGTCAAGAATAAAAATTAATTTTTTTAACATAATGATAATGTGTAGTTCCTATAAATAAAGTATTTTAATTTATAAGGTATTTTCTCCCTCTTTTTCTCATGTCTTCGTGGTATAATTGGAAGCATCCTCGACGCGTATTCGAGAGGTCCAGGTTCGAGTTCCGCTAAGACCCGTGCTCATTTTTCACGTCTCTTGGTTAAAAAAAATGACTCAACAAACTACAGTATAAATCTTTTAGGTAGCAATGACATGTTTCGCTTTAGAAACATTTTAAAACGTAGGCAACAACAAATCAAATTGACAAAATTTGAATAAAATAGAGGCGGGAAGGTGACTAATGTTCAGAAATAGTTAGATGTCCCAGACAGTTATCTGATAATTTTATGGAAGAGGGCTTCTGCTTAAAATGATGGCATCTTTCTTTTCTCTTCCTCTGCACTGCCTGTTCATGTCGCTTCTTCTCCTTCGCTTCGACACGGTAAAATTTTTGTCGGTTTTATCAGTTTCACGTCGTGTTTATGGAATTTTTACGAGCTATTATTTATGCAACTCGTTATGGATACGAGTTCGTATTCGATTTTTAAACTATTTTCTGATAAGCTATGAAGTTCATACTTTACACACACTGTTTGTTAAACTAAAATTAAAGCTACTGAAATTTCCATCTAAAAGCAAGAGAATGAAACGAGGATTGGTTGTAGAGCGAACTACCACTTCTAATCGTTTCTCTAAAATAATACAATATGATCCAGAGCAAAAAGTTCCGCATGTAATGCTCCTCAGTAGTTAATCTTTGTTCAAATGTAGAGGAACCTAGTGAACTGAGTAGCGACTTATCGCTGAAATCGAATATTTGCGACAGAGTCTAAGGAAGGGTTAAAATACCCTTTTATTCCCTCAAAGAAATAATAACAGATGGCCCCTTCTCGGGCTTACAAGAAAGCCACCACTTAAGCTTTTAAATCAAGCTAAGAAAATAACTAACTAATTTAATACTACTAATAATAAGTACATTTAGCCGAAGCTAGACACAAATACCTAACGTAATTGACCCGTAATCAAACCTAGCAGGCGATTATGAACAGGCACACACAATATGGCCGAATGTAGTAAATTTAAGAACGAAGTAGCGAGACGGCAAACACGCGCTACTAAGGACTTCTAAGCTCTCTTTCTCTCTCTCGAAGTAAGTAGAACCTCCTTTAAATACTCTTCTAATTCATTTGCTTTAAACGCGATACTGAAAACTCATTCTGGTGAAGAATAATGGATGGGAAATGAAAGTAGGAAGTAAAGCATGTTTAAACTTAAAATAACTGTTACAAACTTAAAGTAACCTCTATAAATACAGGTTACAGTTAGTTTATATAAAACGATACTTCATGAAAGTCACCGAGTCTATTCTTGACACTGTTTATGGATGGCATTACAAGGTAGTGAAGCAAGCAACTGTTTCAAAATTCTCTTTCGATTTTTTTATTTTAATGTTGAAACGATGTTTTGAAAATGTCGTCGTTTAACGAATAAACTAAAAATCTCATAATTTTACTTTTGCACAATTGGATGGAACGAAAACGTGTCTATTATATTAAATTTAACGTAATATAATATATTTCCTCCTTCCTTCTAGCATGCCTTCGTGGTGTAGCGGTAGCACACTCAGCGCGTATTCGAGAGGTCCAGGTTCAAGTACCAGTGATGGCATTGCACATTTTTCATCTCTCCTGCTTCAAAAAATCCCAATGTCGACTTTTTTCGATTATTTTACGTCTATTGTTTTAATGTTCAAATACAAAAATATATCTCTTTAAAGTTTCGGAACTTTCCCAGCTGTTTAAACACTCTCCACCCCCCGTTTAATGAAAGAATGATTAAAAAGTATTAATTGGGAGATTTTCCATATTTTAAAAAAAGACTTCTATTTCTAGATCCTTAAGAAGAATATTTTTGATTACATTCGAAAGACAAGTGTATTGCGTTCTGCCGAGTGGCATCTTGCTACTTGCATAGCTCTGGCTGAGTTTTCTGATCTAACTTGAAACATAAGTATCTTATTCTTTGTCGTTCGCGAACAAAAAACTTTTACGTCACTGACCTTCAAATCAAAACTAATATAGTAAAAAGTACGACATAACAAACACTTTGGATGTTGAAAATTTAGGCTTCGACGTGCACGTTTAAGTGAAGCGTATGCGTGTTCACAACTGGGTGGCTCTAGACGCCGTCGTTATTCCACAGTGCGAAGAAGATACGTACCTACATATGTACAGATTCTTCATTATTTAATAATAGAGATATCAGGTAATAAGAGTCAAATCTGAGTAAAGTTATCTCTCAAACAGCAGTGTAAATTTGTAAATACATGTGAAAAATATAAAATTCGTCAAAGAATTGTTCAAAATTGTGCTCTAAGGTTACCATTTTGCCTAATTTTATATTTTATACATTTTATTTTGCAGCCTATTATCACTGCAAATTATCAACTGAGGAGTGAGTTTTAATGTTGAAAAAAATTTGGGTATTCATTTTGAATATCGCACCTCTAAAATCTCACATCAGTAATTGATATTCCAGACTGTTATTTGCACTACCAAAACGCGAACCGCAAAAAGTGGCGATCGATATATATTTTTCCTTCCCAAAATAACACGAAAATAGTCTCAAGTGTTAAAAAAATATCAAATGGTTTAAGTATATCATCGATTTCATTTTCTGGTCTGGAGAGTTATTAGAATTCTGAGCAAATATCATATTTCCCAATGTTTGTGGTAAGACTGCTAAGTAAATTTGATGGCTTTATACCAGATAACTGCGCTATTGATTTGCAATAGACCGCAGATTTAGCAAAATAACTGCTGTTAGTGGTAAAAACTTATTATTAAGAAAACACAGTTGATCATTTATTTATCTAATATACCAATTTATTGACTACGTTTTCGGACGTGAACATTTACTTTTTGTAAGTTGCTCATTAACACTTGTAAAATATGTGAGCTGGATAGTTTTCTGTAGAGTATTTAGTAATTGGTTTATATGGTTTCATATTAGCTTAATTACTGAAATATATTTTGAGTTGCTCTTTTTTTCGATTCTCGTTTTTCAAAACCGCGTCCTTGTTTTCAGTGAAAGACAATAAATATGACTTTAATTTTTACAACTTGCATTGAGCTATAAGAGCACGTATTACATACTACAGTAGATACCGCTTAATCGCTGCTAACGTTATCATTCCGGTATTATTAGCGAACTGTCGATGTCCCGCCTGTTTGTATATGAAAATATGCAAAATATATATCTTATTAGGACCAACAATGCGATTAATATGATAAAACTATTAATGAATGAACTTTGCAAATTTAAGTAAATTCTAATTCTCCAAATAAGGTCAAAAGGAGTTTTAAAAATTTCCGGATGACTGAAAAATGTCACCAAGTAAAGGAATAAATGAACAGACTATTAGAGTTTTTTTTAGTCTACTGCATGAAATTAGGCAAAATTTACTTAGTCTATCGCAGGTTTTTAATATCTCTACTGATTTCGAGAACGATCAGACAATAGTCTCTCTTCTTCAGACAGAAGAAGATGATATACGATATCTACCAAGAACTTTCTGAAATAAATCCAAGCACATCATGTAATAAACTTTCTGAAGAAGGCAAAGAGGAAATCAGTGACTTCCCTTTAAATACTGCCTTATCTTAATACAAGGAGCTCTCTCCACGGTAAGGCGTGCGACATTGGTCAAATAATTTCCAGAAACATTAGCCACAGTTCATAAATGAACTTTTACATAACGCTTGCAAACAATTCGCTAGTAACTATACATTTTACATACTAAAAATGTTAGAAAAATAATTATTTATTTTTTGCTTATTCTATTTTTTATTAAGGTTATTAAATTCTCTTGCTAAATCAGCAATAAAATTTAATTACTTAAATTTTTAAGTTAAGGTTTTAAAGATTAAGGATTATTTTTTTCTATCGCCTAATATTATCAGAATATCCATGGACAAACGGGATCACAGTAAGTGGTGCAAACTGTATATCAAAATACAAGGGTAACAAAATGCCTCCTTTTGATCACCAAAAAAGATCATTAAATAACTTCCAAAAATATAAAATGCGAAATTTTTGGAGTTTAGATTGCTGCTATAATATATACTTGTATGTAAGGTAAACATATGTAAACGAAACTTCTGATTTTATTTGACAGTAGTTCCTTTTATTCTTCAGTTTAATTTGTATTTATCCCCTAGTTGTCTTAAAAGTAGTAACTGTTTATAGTATATCAATCAAAACTGAGTCATTTCTAATTAATTCGTATCATACGATCTTATATAAACTGCAAAACAGGTAGATTTTAACTGAACAGTGAATAATATTTCAAGTGAAATCAAAACTTTTTTTTGGAACTAAGACCCTCCAGCATTCTCCCAGGCTTTTTTCTGACTGCGTTTACTTCCCTGCTTGATATGAACTAACACATAGAGGTTTACTTTTCTGTGCCGTATATTTTCTAAAGGCCTCCTCCTACATGTCTATCGGAACTTCGGAGAGCATTGCTTTTTGAGTGGTGTAATATCTCCCAAGATCAGATCGATAATTTGATACTCAGCATGCCTAGGCGTTGTACGGACTGTATTGCGTCGTCTATGAGACATACAATGTATTAACAATCATACCAACCATGTAATATTGGTTTTTTGTAAATAGGTTTTTTTTCGTAATTTGCTCCAGGGAGAAAAAATCGCTAATTTTTTTGATAATATCAAACATATAGCATCTTTTTTTGTTCTTTACCTTTTGTTTAATAAATAAGCTTTACAAATAAGTCAAATGTGTTTTGCTTCTAACTCTTCCTTTGCCTGAGTTTGCATTATCCTTAATTTATGGACATGAGTGTATTTAAGTACCCGACCGGGCTGTATTAAGGCAAATGTTGCAGGACTTAACATAGTGAGTTACAAATTTTTATAGTTGTGGAAAATAAACAGCTCTTCTAACTATTTAAACTATTTTTGTTATCTCGAGATGGTCTGAAATCGGAATATCATGCGATTAGTGCAAAATACGCGATTCGTACAAAATCTTAAACTAGCTGGGATAACTGGTCATGCGATTCGTGCAAAATACTTAAACTAGCTGGGATAGGCGGCCTTAATTCACTCATTATTATTGTTAGTTATATATTAAAACAAAAGATTGTCAATAATCTCATAATTTGCAGCTCTGTTTCTATTAGCCGTCACATGCTGGTGTTCAAACTGATCAGGATCTTTTAAATATGCATAAATATTTTAAAATTCCGGATATGTTTGTTACTCTGTAATAAAATCCAAAAATGTTTAAATTAATATTTGCACATTTGACTTAAATCCTCTTGTCATCTAATTACACTGGTGTGCAAAAATTTAAGGACGAGACGGTTTTTCAATATAACTTTGTACAAAAGCTTTCCAAATCAACACATTTAATACCGTAAGATCCCCAATACGTAAGGACATGAGTAATGTAAGCAACATTTACTAAAAGAGAAATCAGAGGGATAAAAAGAAGCTTTATTGAAAAAGTAGCATGGAGCGCAATGCGACTGAAGGCCGAAACATCTCTGTGATGGGTGTCCAGCAAGAAACATCCGGTCTTTAATAGGGGATATGATCTCCCCTGACTGCTAGGCAGGTTTCACAGCGTCTGCCCATGCTGAGAATGAGGGTGTCAATGAGTTGTTGAGGCATTGCTGCCCATTCGTCTTGCAGCGCCAATCGAAGCTCCGGAATCGTTACTGGTGGTAAGGTACGAGCTGCCAAGCGTCTGCCTAGAAAATCCCATACATGCTCGATGGGATTGAGATCCGGAGATCGTGCCGGCCAATCCATACGTTCAATATCCTCACTCTCTAAGAGCTGTTCGGCAGCTACTGTGCGATGACATGGCGCATTGTCGTCCATGAAAAGGAACTGCGGACCCATAGCGCCTCTAAAAAGACGCACATATGGAAGAAGAATCTC
>KK114940.1:240611-275335 GCA_000611955.2 Stegodyphus mimosarum
CCCGCTCTGTCCAGATGTGTATGTGTCTAGAATCGCAACTCAGACTAAATCTGCTCTCATCTGTAAAGAGTACTCGTCTCCATTCATTGTCTCTCCAATTCCGGTGTTCCCGGCACCACAGAGAACGCCTTCTCCGATGGGCAGGCGTTAGAGGTACACACCGTACAGGGCGTCCTGCAAACAGACCACCACCGTGCAGTCTTCTGGCCACGGTAAAACGCGATATCGGTCGTCCAGTCGCCTGTGTCGTGTGTCTAGCGATTTCTTCCGCTGTCTGCCGCCTGTTTCTTCTGGTCTGTAAGGCAATATACCGGTCATCTGCGGGTGTGGTTCCTGGTGGACGACCACTACTAAACCCCCGGATAGCTGTTCCTGTAATTTGAAATTGTCTCCAAAGTCGGGAAACGATGCTGTGAGCAATTCCAAACTCTGCAGCCACACTTGTCACACTACGGCCTTCCTCAAACTTCCCAATGATTTGACCTCGGGTAAAAGCATCCAGATGTCATCTAACAGATTGATTATTCGCCATTTCTAGCTCATGCAGCAACTCGGTGTGATTTTAACTGCTATACGGCGTGCAATCTCTTTGCCAGAAATACTGATCTTACACCGACAACATGCTTTATACTACTCAGACACTCCCCCATTACGTATACCTGCATATCTGCGCATGTGCTACCGTACATCCCCTTACTTAATCTCCTGATTGGTCTTTCTGTCCGCTCTGCCTCTTCGTTCAGCTGATATGCTAATTTTTCGACTTCGTCTTTAATTTTTGCACACCAGTGTATATACAAGATAGAGCATCCGTGACGACATTTTTCCCTGGAGGATGTTTAATCATTAAGGCAAATCTTGAGTCTTGGTGACAATTCCTTTCGGAATACAAGCCGTGGCTGCATGGTCTTTATAAACATTTATGAGAGTTTAAAAAAAAAAAAAAAGGACTAAAAGTTTCTGAACCTCCAGACGGCTAACGTTTCCTCTCTGTAGTGGTATAGTTTCTTTGAGCTGGATTAAATGTCTTACTAAAATGTGCAATTGGTTATCCATCTTGTAAAAGCGCGGCTTCTAATGTAAAATCCGATGAATCTGAAAAACGTTTAAATTTTCTTTTTGCTTCGGGAAACTTTAAGACTGAGTCTTGAATTAAAGCTGTTTTCAATTTTTTGAACTCTGTGTTTGCTTCGCTCTGAGCAGACAAATCTAGCTTTCTTTCTTTTTAAGTTTCGTTCTGCTGCCTGGCTCATATCTTTGATAAATCTCGCATAATAACAGCAAAAGCCCAAAATTGAAGCAAACCGCATTCTCAGGAAGGCATAAACATCTGATTTGTTAATAAATGTGGTTTGTGGCACATCATCTGTTTTTACACATATCTGAAAGTATCCAGAGGTTAGATCTAAGGTCGTCATGTATTTTGTGGATTTAAGTTTTTGGATTATTTTTAATGTGAGTGGATTAATTGGATATTTTCTTATGTATGAACTTTCTATAATCATTTGCCAAACGCCACTCTTTGAAATTCGTCGGTGGGAGATTATTTTTCTTTTGGCATAGTACTACTCGGATAACTTAAGGGCTACTTATGAGAATTATAATTTAATTTTTTAAGTCTTTTTATGTATTTTTCAGTTATCTCTTCTTCAACTTTTTCATAGCGGTAAGGCTTGCTTGGTAGGGAGGGAGTCAGTTTGCCATATCAGTACTAGGGATTTAGTACTTGGGTTAATCCTGGAGTCTTATTCAATACGTTTGAAAAGTTTCTTATCAACTATTTCATCATAAGGTTTCGTCGACCGTGAATTCTTTCAGATCCAGCTTTCTTTTTCTTCCAGTTCATTACGGCGCAGCTCGACATGAATTCCTGCGTCGTTCCTGCGTCGAGCTGTGCCGTAGACCACAGAGAAAATTAATTTTCGCAACCACCGCCTTTAGAACATCCCTTTCCTAAATTACCTGTGCCTGCAGGTTTTCCGTAACAAAGAAAATTATCTTTTGGTTCTCATTTCTCATTTGAACGTGTAATATTGCTTTTCCTATGAATTCACACTATTTGCCTTGGACGCCAGTGACTCTTATTCCTTAAATAATAAATAATATTTAAGGTTCTTGCAAAAATATTTTCTGCCAAGAAAATATTTCTCACCCCTGAATTCAACGTGTTGTACGCTGTATACAACAACGCGTACATTGTTTGACAGAATTTGAATAACTCACAGGGCCCAATGGTTTACAAGTGCAATGTTTAAGAGAATCTGAGAGGGATGTTTCTCCTTCCGGATTGACTGTACCTTCTGCATTAATGCTCTACGTTTGTTTAAATTATTATAATCTTCCTACTTGTTTCTTCTTTTGTCATTTATCTTGGCGAACAACCTAGGTAGGATAATTTGCATGGCCTCTGCATCGGATTATTTACCCGTAACTTGTTCCGTATTTACCATTTGCATTTTTCTTAGTATAAACTATGTCAGTTCTTCGACCTTAATTAGGTATCTACTAAATAATTCCTCTTCTAATATTGCCCTTTCATTCACCACAGAGAAAGCATTTAAGAGAGCAGTTTTCAAAACTTCCATATTGTAATTCTCGCAGTCTGGTTTTCCTAACAAAAATTTACCGATGCACGTGTACCAGCTCAGTGCCTATTCTCGCAATGCGGCCATAGACATGGTGGTCATATGCATTTTCACAACCGACTAAAGCAAAAAAGGCGAATCCAGTTGTTCCGAGAAATGAGTGTACCGAACTTTTGCTATCAAAAGTAACTGACGGTTTCGTGGACACTGACATTACACCTAAGATAAATTCAAATCCTTCCATGGAACTTATTGGAGCCTTTAATCTTGGGATGGGGCAAACTAAAAGTTGCTCTTTCTTGTGCATTCTGGGTACTTTTGTTCGGGCGCCACTATAGAGTTCGGCTTTTTAGGGGAGCATAAACTGGTTCCAGACCCTAACAGACGTTAAAAGAATTATCGCTGTGTCTGAAATTAACTACAAAAACTTAAAAGCGTTTAAAACAACCTTTTTTTATTTAACAGAACTTAGAATATAAGTGCAGTTCTCGTGCTCACAGAAATCAACTACCACTTATGGCTAAGCAAATGAAGTAACAAACAAATTTAAATTAAAACGTAGATTAGTAGTCAAAGATTACATAATTAAATTTAAGTAGAAGTTGGCTCAAAACTCTAATCGATATAACAATTTAAATGTCGGCGGCAAATAGCGCAAGCCAAATAATTAAGAACATAACAGGAATGACAGAATTAAAGTAATGTGGAAAGCCAGGCAAAAACATGCTCTATCTTTCAGTCGAAAGCCTCAGCTTAAATACTCCCCAACTCATTTACATTTATAGTGAGGAAATAGAAAGAAGATGAAATCATAGAAAATAGAAAGGATGAAATAAAAAAAATGGTGAATGAAAAATAGTAGTAACCTTATAACGTTTTGTGAAGCCATCCGCCTAAGATAATTATTATAAGAAGAAAAAAGCATTATTATTTTAATGAATCTAACTATATAATTTCATGGATAATTGAACGAAACTGCATTTATTGCTTTTAAATCGTTTAATTCTTTAATTAATAACAAAAGAAATTGAAAAAGAATTAAATAGTATCGTACATTTTGTCGAACTTTACTGAGAGAAAGATAAAAATGTTTTAATTCAAGTAGTTGTAAGGTTTTAGTTAAACTAACCAAGTTTATTTTAATTTAAATCTTTTCTATCTCCTCTCTGCTTCAACTTCCTGTCAGAAGAAGCGCGCGTTTTTAGCTTATGCTAATTTTTTGAAGTTCAGCCAAGCACTATTTAAGCCAGAGGTGGAAACCTCTCGGTGTGTGAGAGCTTTGCCTCAGATCACGGTCACGCTGCTCAACGTTCGCCTGACCAGCTAGCAGTTTAAATTTATAAGCCATAGTGCTTACTACGTGATTGCTTTGTAAAATAAATTAAAGTGCGGTAGTATTTAGTATACCTTGCTACGCACCCTTTTCGGTAGAGGCCAATCTCCGCGAATTGCTCTGCGAAGCAAAGTTTAATTTAAGTTATATTTTAATTTATTTAAATTTATTTGATTGTTAAGTTCGACCAAAGTTTGGTCTGTTACGTTCTGTATCTCTCCCGAATTGGGAGGTTTGTATTTAATAGTGAGTGAATAAAAGAGGATTTCAAATCCCTTCACGTGCAGTTATTCTCCAGCCCAGCAGTTACATCAGAACATAGCGTACCTTTCGCTCCCTGTTCCAGTTCAGGACTTAGAACGTAAGGATAAGAACCCTTTACAGAATTTACCATGTTCTCAAAGAATACACACAGAATGCTAAGTCCTGATATAGTGGTAACACATTTCTTTTAAGTAACCAAGTTTGTTGATCCAGCTCGAAAGACAAATATTTGACATTTCATTGCGTGGCAACAAATTTCCATCTCCGAGTTTTCTAATAAAATTTAAAACAAAATATCTTAAGCTTTGCTAAGTGTTAACGCAAAGTTTTCAAACTGCTGAGTTTTTAACCAAACATTCTTAAATTCGGGAAAAATAGGAAATAAATCAAAAACAGATTCGAAATTAAAACTTTTGCCTTCGAAATGCGCACCTTCAGGTAAAGGACGTGTATTCAAACTTTGTTGACTCTAAGATCCGCCTTTTTTCCACAAAGCGAAGAACATGCATACGTATATGCATAAACGCAGATTCTTCATTATTTAATATCAGTTTCTGTAAAGAATTGAAAAATGATTCTGTAACTTCCGTAACGAATTTGTAATGTCAAAAACTAAAATTTATAACTCTTTGTGATCTCTCTCAGATTGTTTCTGACAACTTATACTTACCAAAAGCGTTGTATTCGAACGTAAACATTGATCAGCAGAATGCGTCCACCTCGCAGACATTTTTTCCCTCTCCGCCGTTTTTTCACTTTTCTTTTTTTTCTGTCCGCCGTTCTAAGTCATATTAACCAAGATACTAATGTCACTTCTAAAGCTGGGAATAATATCTGAAGTCACACTATAATAAATAAAACAGGCAGCTTATGCCATAAAGTTCATTTATCCCCTAATGTCTTAAAACTAACGTGAAAACAGTTCGCAGAATGCACATCTGATAAATAGATCCGGATAATAAAAACTTATAATATTTATTGATTGCATTATTGCAATTTAAAATTGGCTATTTTAGATAGATTAAAAGTAGCATCTTCCCTGTTTTCCAAAACAAAAGTCTCAAAACTTGGGATTCAATTTTGAATTGCTCTACAAATATCTGCTATCCACAGCTTCAAAACAAAGAATAATTAAATCCAACATTTTAATATTTTCTAGCATTCCAAATGCTCTGTTAGTATTTTTGTGCGTTAACAGCTCGTATAGAGTTTGCAAATAAACGTGCTAGAAGATCAAAAAAGTGAAAAAAACATTTTATACATTTTTCCCAGTTCCATGCAATAACAGCTTCTACAGGTGAAGGTATCCGTGTCCAATTCGAATATTTTCATTAATTTATATCCCAAATTTAAACAGTATGGTGAATATAAAAAAAGTACGGCGGTACTTAACTCTGTGTAAACGTAAACGTTAATCATGTGAGTACATCCTCGCCACACAATTTTCCCCTTCAACTTTTCTAGCATAAGATAAAGAAAATTGCTTAGCAACACCAGAGTGCCGCCGTTTATATGTTGCGAATAAAATCTTGTCGCAGTTTAGTAATCTATGTTTGTTGATACTGCTATCGTAATAATATGAAATTTTCCTTCTTTTAATTAGAGTGATTAATTTTTATAAGAATTTTAAATAATCATATTTTATGATTACATATATACGGTGTATCTTTTTAATCTTTTCTAAAAGTGTTGACTTAATGAACGTTAAACGCATATGAAAATTAAACACCTAAGTTACAATTACAGTGAATACTGTGCTGTGATTCCGTATTCTCTTTTGGCAAAAGTTTGAATGTTTTTCCTGCATTTCTAATATCCATGCCGTGTAACAGCATTTACAGGTACACAAGATGCACAACAAGTTCAGTCTAAATTAGAGAAACCTGGATCGTGATATGAGATAATACGATGTTATCTTCTGACATCGTGGCTACTGCGTAAAATAGTTATGATAAAAATATATAGTAATTTTAATGAATCCATCTAGTAATTAATAATAATATATATGAACAACTACGTTCATTGCTTTTAAATCGCTTGGTTTGTTAATCAGTAACAAACAGATTTAATTTGAAAGAAAATTGTCTTTGCTTTGTGGAGTGGCAACACACTGGCGTGTGGACGATAGAAAACATCTTATTTCATTACGTGTTTTTAAATCCACGAATTCATTATTGAATTTAGAAGATAAATATACCGAACGGTATTACACTGATGAGAGGTAGAGAAAAGTGTTTATTTGGATCAGTAGCAAAACAATGCTTTTAAATAACTGATTTTGGCAACCAAAAATTCCATAAACTTGCAAAAAATAGGAAATAAATAAACAAACATTTACTCTGGACACTACAGGACTTTCTTTTACGACTTATTAAATTATATACATGTTTTCTGCACTTCATTTAAACTCTTTGAATTTCATTAGAGATATATATCTCAATCAATTCAGTTCTTATTTCTCAGCAAGGCGAAAAACATAAAAACTCAAGACATCATCATTAAAAATTGTAAAATACAGAAAAACCTAAAACATCAAATACAATTTTAAAAAAAATTTATAGTTTGTAGGGATTTATATTTATTTTAAATAACCAGTTACATTTAATTTTAAGTTACTTTCCTATAAGCCTTCATTCCCCTAATTGTCAGTGCCAGAATAGTTAAATTTCGTAGCGCGCGTAAGAAATGCAAATTCTACCAGTGGAAGAATAAGTTAAATATCGACTTTACAGTAGAGAAAGAGAGAGTTCGGGAAATTGCCGTGCGTTCTTATACGCAAACTTCTGTTTAGCAGTTACTGCTGGTTTGACGTGGCTTAAGCGCTATTATCTTGCTGCCACTAGACTCATTTACGTGCTGTAGGCTACAGGATTATGTGACCCCCTGTAGAGTAATTCTACTATTTGTGAACATATTAAATTTTTAAGTTTGATCCTACTGTTTCAGTTACCGCCCAAGTTGAGGAGTATGTTAGCGTCAAGTTGACGCATTGTAGCTAAGTTAAAGAGTTTAATAGAGGGCAGTTTTAACCCTTCCTGAGTGCAATCACTATTTCTCAAGGTTCTACACAACAGAAGGACAGTAGAACTTTACAAGTTAAAATTAGAATTTTTAAGCGAAAACATGCAATTCGGTTAGCAGGCGAGAAGACTAAATTTTCGCTGCACAAAATTGAAACTTTTGGTCTCAATGGCCAAAAGACACTGAAGTTGGCGTACCAACGGACTTAATCCACTATTCTGGTATGAGTTTCAGATGTAAACAAATGACCTAACGCCGCGTAAACTTTTAAATTTTTGATAATTCTACAACTATTGCATGCAATTAAACTAATATAAACACCTTAACTGGAACATAAGAGAAATATCAGACAAGCAAGAATAAAAATATAAAAATAATATGAGAATAAAAACAACAGCATATAAGAATAAAAACAAATATAAGAATAAAAAATCTGACCTCACCGTGCTCGGTAAAAGAGTGGGAATATATATATAAATAGATTTGTTGCGGCCGATTGCAACGAAAAAGGGAGGTGCACAACAAGATGTAAAGCAGTCCCATATATGCAAAATTTCAGCGCTCTACGGCTGGTCATTTTTGAGTTGTGATGCGAGGTACATACAGACTTACAGACTTCACGATAAGAATCTTTTCTGAATGAATTTTATTATCCATTTTAGGAAAAAAGAGTCCTTTATTTTGTCCGTACTTACAGACATAACGTAGAAATTTTATTCAAATGGGTTCATGAACGGTCAAAATGGATATTTTTTTTGAAATATGATACCCGAAATATTTCACGTTTACAGTCCTTCCTTTACTTAATTACCTAGATGTATATGTTTCGGTAGAGATTGAAGTGCATGAAATCAATTGCGCAAACTTTACATACTGTAGTATGCAAACTTACCGCATAAAACTGTACAAGAGTGTGGAACTAACATAGCGCAGAATTTTTTCACCGTTTTCGAAATGTTCCCGAAGAACGGATAGAGAGCCCACTTAAATTCTGCTTTAAAAAGTCTACACTTTTCAGAAATTTTATACAATATTCTAAGAAGTAAACGAACAGGCCACCTATAACTGTTTTAGTAAAGGGACGCAACAATTGTGACGTGAACATAAGATGCGTGATGTGATTTAACATTTGAAAGCGGAAATATTAATATTTATGCTTTGTAAAAGAACAATAATAAATTCCTTGCTACAATTAACCTATAATGGGTGACATGTACGTAAGATGGGTGTCGTGAATGCAGCGTTCTAGTATAAACCCTATGAGTGGGGACTCTCTGGACCTTTTTCGAAATTTTATATTGATGGTGAGGAGAAGAATAATTTATCATATATTTTAATGCGAATAATGTATTAAATAATTCTAATTACAGAATTTGTCTACGTTGTATTTCGGGAATAATAAAATAGTGGGGAGCCTAAAGAAAGAAATCTACTAGTTTAATTGAATTTACTTAATTTAATTTAATTTAATTTAATCAAACGTACAAGCCATTAGAGTTTTAATTTTATGATGGATATGTCACGCTTTTGTTATTTGTGATGTAAAACTGTAGATAAATTCTATCAATAGAATTATTAATTTATTATTCCCATTAAACACTGAGATCAATTACTTTTTTCCTTTTAGGGTATTAATTATCATATTTATTTTAAATAAAATCTTATTGCATTGCTCCCCCATAACAGCTTCCCCCTTACTGCGTACTTTTTTTAATTGTATTTTATTCTCTCTTAGTGCTTACTTAAACACTTTATCAATTTATTTCATTTCACAAAGGAAATATGTAGCATTTTTACCTGTTTGGGCAAAGTACCAGAAAAAAATATTGACTTCACGAAAGCCAGAAGGGTAATTTTCTATTTGAATTATTTCTCGTAAAATAAAATTATTTATACTATAATGTTAACAACCCTCCCTATTTTAGCGCTGCAGACGAGGAACGAGTAAGTCGGGAATTCATTGTCACAGTTACGCGCATATTTATAATATTTATTTCGCAAAAATAACGCAAAGATATTAATGTGTGATGATGTGACAACCTAATGTGATGATTTTTAAGAAAATGAGAATATAGTGCACCGTCTGTTGGTGACAATTCCACATAAGGATAAGCTCCACATGGCCTCTAATTATCTTAAACGAGGAAAATGTTTCCATTACTATGAAGATATGGTCTGCTGTTCACAGGTTGATGTGCAGATAAAAAACTCAATTAAAAAAAACGTTTTTATTTGTTGTTCCGCAGAGTGTGTTTTTACGTGCAATAGAGTTTAATTTTTTACTGCAAGAGAATCATGCTATTGCAAAAATAATAAAAAATAAACTTTAGATGAGCATAGATTTTGAGCAAAACTTTGCTGATTTCGAAGATGATCTGACGCAATTCTTTCTCAGGAGCAAAGACAAAAATTCATTGCTCCTGAAAAAAAAATTAATTCTTTTCAAAAAACCCTATGAAAGTTCGCCTTCGAAATAAATAAAGATTTAACAAGATGTTCACCATTCTAATACATAATTTGCCTCATTAGAATTAAATGTCTCTTTATCATTTAATAGAGTAATATTTTAAAGTGCCGCCCAACCGGTAGAGTGGTTAACGACGCTGACTGCCGTACGGAAGCGCCTGGTTGGAATTCTGGAGAAAGCATGTCTGTAAATGTACAATATCTGTGCGACATGGAGGCACTCTAAATATATGGCAAGCTGAAAGTCCTCTCGAGAGGTTGGTGTTAGAAGAAAAGGAATAGCGGACTCTCGGACCCGTCGCCTCTGGGTGTTTTCCTTCAAAATTGGGAGGGGATAAAGTTTGACTGTCACCTGTTTTGTGCTCAAGGCTCTTGCTAACGACAGACACAATCTTGCACTCCTTGCCACGAATTTTGTGGGTTTGTTCAAATGTTACTCTCAGAAAAGTGAGATAAGCCGCAACAGCAACATATTTTATAGTAGTCCTTTAGTATTTTATTCTTTAGCATTAGGGGCGCTATTAGTCTCGAAACTCAGTTTTTTCAGTATCACTTATGTATCCGAATCGCTTTTCAAACTCCCGTCACCAAATGTTATTGACGTGTATTAATTAATGAAGAATCTTAATGTATATGTTACTGCTAAAGTGCGGAAATCAGTTAGTCTGCAGATTTAACTAGGGTGACCGTTAAAGAGCGGAAAACTGTTTCATTTCTCAAATTACCTAGATAACCTGAAAAACTACTCTACCTACCAAACTAGACTAAAAAAAAAGAAAAGTTTAAATTTTAAAAGTTAAATAATCTTAAGGGTCAAACCAAAACAACCACAAACAAAACACAATAATAAAGCCAATTAAGACTAAATTAAGTTTTTCAAGAAAAATTCAAAAGTTTAAACCAAACTTCCCCTTTAAAGAATAATAAGGTTAACATTACCAAACTTATTTTAAAGTAAACTATAAGGTATTTCTCCCGCGTTCTTAACATGCCTTTGTGGTGTAGTGGTCAGCACACTCAGCGCGTATTCAAGACGTCCATGGTTCAAGTCCCAGCGAGGGCACTGCTCATTTTTAATGACTCCTGCTTTCAAAACATAGTTAATGTCTCTACAAAACAATTACAGCTCAAAAATCAACTTGAAACTGAACCGATAATTTAAGTTCATATTAATCAAAATTAAATTACTGATAATCAAAATTAGGAAACAATATTATCTAACAACTCATAATTTCATAGCAAGCGGTGGCAGCCTTGTAAGGAATAAAAAAAAATATAATTTTTGTGTGTGGGCAATGTTTTCACGGAGCAGATTAGGAGTCATAATCACCATAGAACAATATATGACGTCTGTGCGCTACATAAACATCGTCGCAGACTATATTCACGACAATAGTATTTCCGGCAGGGGATGGTGTTTATCACCAGAATAGTGCACCATGCCATAAGGGTCGAATCGTCAGGTAGTGGTTTGAGGAACATTCCAGTTACTTTCATGACTTGGCCTCCAAATTCACCTGATATTAATCCAACGGAGCATTTGTTGTTCCACTGGAAAACCAAATTCGTGCTGCCACGCTACCCCCTCGCAATATGAGAGAATTTCAGGACCAGTTGGTGAGCGCTTAGTACCAGATATCTCAGATTACGTATCAGCTCCTTGTGGAGTCAATACCACGCCGGGTGCTGGCAGGTTTGAGGGCTAAAGGTGGTCCTACATGTTATTAACAGGGTGGACATAATGTAATGGCTCTTCGGTTTATATATATACATATATAAAGTATTAGTGCTGCATGCATATAGCATATACATATGAGTATCAGGAGTGGGCCAACACAACACGACTGACAAAGAGCGAGACAAAAAGATGATGAGGTAGAAGGTGTATGTGGACGATCAAGTTAAGGACGCCATGAACGAATGATGACGACCATTTTTTCATTCGCCATTTTTTTCATCTGTAGATATTATCCAAATGTAACAATATTCTTCACCAATAGTTTAATGATATAATTTAGTTATCTAGAGATGTTTTGTCATTATGCTAACCCGTAGACAACGCCGAGTTTTGTCGGCGCTCGGCCGGTTCTTAATGAAGTCCTTAATGAAGGTAAGCCGTTATTGTTAATATCATTGCTTAAGAATTAATTAAAAAATCTTATGAATTCTATTTCGATGAAATGAAACTGCATTTTTGCCACCAGAATATATTCTGTTAGATTGACAACCTCTCAACCCGCTGTTGTCAAACTGGAATTACAGTAAACAATTTTTGGTAATTCCCGATGCATTATCTCAGACAGAGGTGCAGCTTTTAAACTGAATTTCAAACATATTGCCATGACGAGAATATTGAACACGTCACAATAATTACGGGCATTCCACATGGAAATGGACAGATTGAACGCATGCACGATATTTTGATTCCTGTCTTAACTAAGTTATCTTTACAAAATCCTGAAAAATGTTTTAAACATGTTGCTTCTGTGCAAAGACTCATCAACAGCATTACATCTCAAGCTACCAACTTTACTCCCTTTGAGCTACTTTTTGGAATCAAGTTGAAAAATAAAGACATCAAAATCAAGCAAATACTTGAAGAGGAGAACTCCCAATTCACTTTACAAGAAACAGGAAGATTACGTGACGAAACAAAAAACAATATTCTCAAACTTCAAGAAGAAAACAGACGTCAGTATAACAAGCGCCGTAAACGACCAACCTTATACAAAGTTGGTGATCAAGTAGACACTTCAACGCACTCAGTGTGGAACTAGAATGAAACTCCGTCCCCGACTTTTCGGACCCTGCGAAGTCACAGGTGTTAAGCCACATGACCGCTATGAAGTAGAGGAAGTTGAAACACACAAAAACCCTAATAAAACTTCCACAGCTGCTAATCTGACGAAACCATGACCTTCTAAACAAAGAGCTCTTAATTTAGAATTGATATACCATACAATACATTATACTTAGTATTTTTTACCTCTATACTCCAACTCCAGATTTTTTTTCTTTTGTATGCTTTGTCATTCTTTTTTTATTTTATTCATTAATTTTTTTAATTAGCTAAAAAGTCTTTTTGCCCCTCGACGTAGAATTTTTATATATACAAGATTTATTAAGACGTTAAATTTTTACCCTCTCTCCAAGATGTTCCAGATATGCTCCTAAAGACGCTTCAACATTTAAGACGGTCTAGAGAAACAACGCTTCTTTTCCCCCCTCAAAACGTTCCAAGATGATCCAGCGACATCCAAAGGAACGTTTTTTTTTCTGTTTTTAATTAGTAATTTCAGATTTTGCTGTAACTTCATCATCGTCAGGAGGGCCTGTCGCATCAGGATGCTCGAGTGTGAATATCAGGAGTGCGACAACGCAGCACAACACGACTGACAAAGAGCAAGGCAGAATGATGATGGGATATTAACCCACCTTCGCCTTTAAGGAATCTATTTTTTTTTGAATTAGCAAACATGTTTTTTCATTTACTTTTCATTCGTAAGGGGCTTTAAATTAGTGCGCAGTCCACTTCCGCCTGGGGCAGAATTTAGTGAAATTTAGAAATAATTTTTTTCACCATTTTGCTTTGCAGAGCAGGAGCTTAGTACAAGGGGCATGGCCCACTTTGTCTCTGGCGAGGTATTTAGTTCTATTTTTTAATTTCTCTTCGTTTTGTGAATTTTGTTGGGAAATATCTTAGATTGCCCTGCAAAATATGCCTCGGTTTTGGCCTCCTCCCGAGCATCACTTTCTCGAAGAGCAGAATTAATTCTCTTTTCCATTTTTAGACTAATTAGCTATTTTTAGACTAATTAAGACTAGACCATTTTTAGACCGCTAAAGGGAGAGAACTTTTTTCTTCTTATTTTCAGAAGATTTTAGAACATTTAAAAGCAGAATCTACACGCGCTGACTCTCAGTTTTACGCGAATACTTCGACAACGATGAAGAAATCAGCTCAAGTGGTCTCGGAATACTTCGAAAACGAGATTTCCAAAAACTGCTCATAATCCCATAAATGAAGCCTCTTATTTTTGCGTAAAGCGTGTAGAGACATTAGGTATTTTGGAAGCAGGAGACATGAAAAATGAGCAACGCCTTCGCAGGGAATCGAACCACAGACCTCTCGGTTACGCATCGAGCGTGCTGACCACTACACCACGAAGGCATGCGAAGAAGGCGGGAGTAATACCTTATATACTCCCCCTTTTAAGGGGCGACTGCGGTTTTGGGGACCCAGCCGCCAAATCCCGGTGGTGGAGAATCATCTTCCATCCCCTTTTTAGTTCGAGCGCCACTGTAGAGACATTAGGTATTTTGGAAGCAGAAGACATGAAAAATGAGCAACGAGTTCCCCGGGAATCGAACCACGGACCTCTCGGTTGCGCGTCGAGCGTGCTGACCACTACACCACGAAAGCATGCGAAGAAGGCGTGAGTAATAAGCTTGGGCAACGGCGGATACTTCAACTAGTTAGTAATAATTTAACAAATACTGATTAACAAAATTAAGCTGTTCTTAATACATTTTATTTCAAACAGTACACATGTATGTTAAAAATAAACATAGTTTATTCAACTTATTTCACATAGTATACATGTATGTTAAAAATAAAAATAATTTATTCATCTTATTCCTTACAATATATGTTTTTGTTAACAAATAAAAATAATTTAAAGTAAAATTACAGCTTCATTGACGACTTTATGAACTGGCGAGAAATTTTTGTTTGGCTACCTTATTACATCTTTACGTCTCGTAAGTTTTAGTATGCTCATAAATAACAAATAAGAAGCATTTAAATTCTACACCCGCACACACACAAAAATCTGTATGCCCTATATTTATATTTTATAGTTGGCAGATACTATTTAGTTAAATATAAAGTGTGCAAATCCACATGTACTAAAATGCGCTAACGATACATACATTGTTGATTGTTGTCGCATGGATACCGTGAGCATATTAGTAAACTGTACGCTGCTATGGCAACCACTATCAAATAACCAATGAGAGTCAAAAGAAAGCATCTCCATTAACTCCGCCTATAATGGTTTGTTTCTGTTTATTTGACAGTGGCAAAGTACTCGAAGGCTACCTGCCTAAGGCGAGGAATGCCTTCGTGGAGAACTTTCTGAGGGAAATTGATTCGTACCCATTCTAGACATGGGGAAAACGACGAAAATGCTCGTTCGCTTTGAATTCAGCCCAGGGCGAATTGCCAGTGTTTAGCTATTGCCCAGGGCGAATTGCCAGTGTATACCTCGGCCGCTGACAAATATCCGCGGACAGTGCAGATACCACAGGAAGTGTATTTATATTTTGCTGTTATCTAACTTTTTACTAGGATACTGCTGTTACAATATGCAGTATATGTAAACCGAATCCATATACAGTACTTTTTTATTTAAAAAAAGTTTTTAATTTTGAATGAGAAACATGGTTTACGTAAGCTTCTCTTGCAGTCTTGTTAGATTATCATAGTGGCTGCGGTTACCAGGTACACTTACTTTGACTTTCATTGGCTAATTTCGAGCGGTTGTAATATTAGTGTGTAGTTTGTTTATATATATACTGTGAAAAGTAAGAAAGAAACTATGTAAGGTTATAATTTAAACTAACAAAGTTTTATTTTAATTTCCCCTTTCCTATGATTTCTTATTTCAACTTCCCGTTAGAATGAGCGCGCGTTTCAGCTTTATGCTAATTTGAAGTGGAGCCAAGTTTTGGTATCTAACAGTTAGCAAGGAACTACTCAGTGTGAGAAAGCTTTTAGTCTCAGATCACTGCTGTTCTGTTCGACGTTCGCCTGACTAGTTAGTATTTAAATTCTAAACCTTAGCGCTGTTACTCTATTACTTATTGAAGTAAATCTAAGTGCGTTGGTATTAGTTAAATCTTGCTACTCACCATTTAGCATAGAGGCCAACCTAGCGTTTATAGCTCTGTGAGCAACGACTACTTAAATTTCTACTTAACTTTAGTTTAAATTATTTGATTGTCCAGTTTAGACCCAAGTGCGGTCATTATTTTCTGTTATTCCTCCCGAGTTGGGAAGTGGCTGTATATAATTGTGGTTTAATAAAAGAGGATTTTAAATCCTTCTTACGTGTAGTTATTCTACCACTTAATTACAGTATTCTACCACAGAACATAGCTGTATTCAGCTTCCTGTTCAAGATCAGGACTTAGTTTACTTCACGAATATGTTCGCCAAGAGTATGCACCGAACACTCAGTCCTGACAACTAACTTTGCTACTTAACGCCATAGTGTACTTGAAAATACACCAAACACAGAGCAGTTCTACCGAATGTTGAAACTGGGGAGTAGATAGTAAAAAAAATACCTATTTATTTCAATTTACTAATTTTGAATGTGCACAACTGGCTCAAATTTTAATTTACTAAGTATAATATTTGCTATATTTAATATTTGAATCAGAATGGACGGAAAGGTGTGGAACATTATTTATCATTTTCATGAAAATCAAACTATCACTAGTGAAATCATTACACGTGGTAATTACTTGAGAAAATTTATTCCGTTTTCTTTTTAAAAGCAACGCCGGATCGCAGCACAATTTTTTAATGAAGAAATCAAACATAATTTCACTGTTTCATGCCCAGTAATTCAAAATAAGGATTCCTTAATGCAATATAAACTGCAGATGAAATACATATCAGAATACTTCTAGCCTTTCTTGTTATGTATTATTTTACAGTGCATAATGAACGTATTAATTTCTAATGCACAGTGAACGCATTAATTTGCAATGCATAGTCAATTTACAATGTTAATATCTGAGAATTACCTTTTAATATGTTATTGTTTTAAATCATTTTTCCATTGAATATGGTAAAGCTGATATTAAGCTAGCGGAAAAATTTGGTACAGCTAAAAGGCGGGTGATTTTTCGTTCCCACGAAGCCACCCGTTTGGGAGTCAAAGGTTTTCAGACTGATGCGCAGCCAACCGCCCCCCTTTCCTCTAAACTGAACATGTGGTTTGCTCGTTTGGAGGTCAGAAATTCTTCGGCTTTTCTGAAGAGAACTTTGTGGTATGTTTATGACTAATGGGTGTCGCAACTTTAGCAGAATTACGGTTGAAAACATTCCTAGGGGTTTAGCGCGAGAACAAGGTTTGTCATTTTACAAGGGGGTTCGGTTTACTTGGAAATTTAGAGGTTAATTATTGTCCTTTTTCTCGTTGGTTAGAGGGAATTCAAGTTATGTTTTGGATTGGATAGGTATAATTTTATAGTTATTTTGAACCAATATTGAATTTAGAGACGGTTCGCATTTTAGCGTTACTGGGGTGTTAAAAGTTGTTGCACGAGGGGCAGAAGATTTTACCAGATTTTTTCAGGGTAAAGAAACGTAAAAAGAAGAAAAGCGGAGGTAATTTACCACCTTCCCGTGGCTTGCGAGCTGCGTGGCCGAACCGAGAGCGTTGCGAGTTCTCCTGGTGACATTCATCGGCGTTTGTGGTGGAAGAACTGAGCAGGTCCCTCGTTATCCCGGAAAGATTCTTGGAGATTTTGTTTTGTATTCGTCACTTTTTTTGTTGTTGAAAAATAAATCAGAATGCTCGTGCTGCGTCTCCAGGTTTCTGATGAAAATTTAGAAACGAGTGGGTCGTCATCTCCTTCGGTCTATTGCTGTTGTATTGGGAGCATCAAATCAAAGATCTGTGGTTTAGTGACTGGAATTATAATGTTTCAGAATTCATGTTAAGTTGGACTTCATTGCATGCAGAAAAGCAGTATCCCTGAGGCAGTTTTACACGACACGTGAAATGTGACAGCAATTGATGCAGCCTTTATGAAAAAGAACTTTGAACATCTTTTAAATGCGTTTAGGCTTATAATAAGAAGACAAAAACTGAACTAGAATCCTTCCTTCGCCGTGACTTTTTTCTTTGTAACTTTTTTTCTTCTAATATCACTATGCGTTCTTAAACTTATTGCACTTAAATGACTTAAGTAATTGTGAAAAGGTTTATTAGGTTAACCGTATTGTCGTTTACTTAAAATTAACGATTTGTAATATTTATATATGTAATGAGAGATAAGCGATTACAGTGAAGTTTCCTTGTTGTTACAGTGAAGTCCTCCGTAATAAATTGTTCATTATTCCAAAAGTGAATTATTTTGAATTAGTAAATTAAAATGTTAACTGGGTACTTAATTAATAATTGATAAAATAATTGTGAAAATGTTTAATTGATATAAGTTAAAACTTAAATTAAATTAATGGACGAGGGAAAATCTTAAAGTTTCATACAAGAAAATATCTCTGATTTAAGGTGTGGAAAATATTATATTAAACAATTTAATTAATTACTAAATGTCACAAGATGAAACATTGGTATTACCGGTGAAGGAAATTTGTATGTTCCTCAAATTTAGCTTTAGATATGAGTTTTAAATATATGAGTAACAGTTTTAAATAATGTAATGAATGTAAGGTGGTTTCGTTGTGATTTTGGTAGGATTTGAAAAGTATTAAAAATTAGAAATTTCAAAAACTGAGTGAGTTTTAGTGCACAGGGTAATTATATAGTTATGGTATTTTGGTATGGTAATAATTTGGGCAGAATATTTGTCGTTGTTTAGAATGCCAAATGTAAAATTGCGAGTAATTTTTAGAAAGTGTTTTGTAGGGGTAGTCTGGCCAGCTATCTGAATTTATGTTGTTCTAGGAAACTTAATAAATGTTTTTAATGATTTAAGATTGTATGTTTTATTCGAGTTATTTATATGGTGGTCTATTCACGTCCCCCATGTTATCCTTAAGGAGAATATAATTACTTCCAATTCGAACCTGGGTAACTTAGCGGGTAGTAGGGAATTTAATTTTAAGTGTGTTGTAACTATACGATCGAATTGATTATTTCGTTTGGAAATGATGATTGACTTCTTACTTGTGGGATATATTTTTGCCTGGTACTTTGAGGTTCGCTATTTATATTAAAATGAAAAGAGTTTGTGGCTATCATTGTATTAAGATTTATTTATGTATTTCGGGGTAGACAGAGGACATTATGGGAGCCTTTGTAGAATTTAGGTTGATAGCGAAGGGCTTTTTACGCATTTTGTTTGAAAATAATCAATTTGATTATATCAAAACACTAGGGAGGATATTATCTCTCTTAAAAGTTTCAGCTTTGAAATGATAAAATTTATTTTACTCTGTTCATGATTTAAGAGATTTAGTTTAACTTCAATCACCAGCCTGTGGATTAAGATATTATATTTTATGAGAGTTTTGTTTGTTTTTCTTTTTTTGGTCCGGCACCAAAGAGAGAAGTTATGTAAGGCAGGCAGTGTAAAATATTAATACAAGAACACATTTTTAAACGTAACACTGTTATGGTTGATATCAGAGACCTTTTTTGAATTAAAAATACGTCCTTAGAGAACATTAGTATTACAATGGCTATGATTTTAGACAGCTGCCACGTAAGCGGCTAGTAGTAATACCATAATAATACGAAAGAAAAATTATTGTGTCGCGAGATCATAAATGTTCAGTAAAATGCGGAAAAGGTTGAGAATCACTATTTTGTTGTTTACTACTGATAGTTTTAATTATATGTGTTTGCTGCTTGGACATCTGTTTGTTTTTCAAGCATGGATATGGTTTACTCGTGTTTTCCTAGTGTGTTTACAATTTTGTTACGTTTGGTATATCGAAAGGATTTTCTCACAATTAATTTATAAGTTTTCAAAAGTCTAAAAATGCGTTATGAATATTCTCATGAAGTTTTATTGCTTTAAAACCGTTATCTGGTAATCATAAAAAAGAAATAGTTTGATGCTAGTATACCGCACACACGGGATTGGGCGACTTTTTACGACTGGTGATATATGGAATGAATTCAAACGCCTCATTTTAGTGTTGGCGACAGTTTTCGAAATCGCGCCAACTCCGTACTTTATACTAGGATTTTACCAAAGGAATTCATTAAAATACGAATAGTTTTCTTGTTAATTAATACAAATAATATTACAAGTGGGCCACGTACCAGTACAGAAGCCTGCCAGTGTTTTCTAAAATATAAATTCTATGAGATTCTTTTGATTATATTGATTAATTATACTGATTATTATATTGATTGAAAATTTATATTGATTAATACTTTTCACAGTTATTTACATAGATATGCTCGTCACTTAAACTCTAAACATCTGAAATCTTTCTATAAACTAATATTTTATTTTTAGCTACGTAGACATGCAAACATTTTCCTCTTCAATTTGTATACGATACCTCAATATGATCCTTATCAAGTATTTCCATCAATTTGGATCATACCAGAGTCAACCTTTTTTTTCCTTGTTTATTAAATACCGTTATAGGGACCTGAATAACCTGTAAATAATGAGATTTAGTATTTTATACAATGTTGTTTTCAATTTAAAATACGAAAACATGAATATGTGCATCGTTTGAACATTTTTTGAATCATAAGTGTGTGTCATTAGCCAACAATTGCGAAAATAAAGGTCGGGTAAAGACTTTTGCAGATGAGAACATTTATTGATATTTTACATTTTGCGGATATTTTTCACATCTTTTAACGATTTCGGTGCCGTTTAATTGATATTGAAAACGTAAGCAATATTTTTTAAATATTCAGTTATAAGTATTTTTTCCTTCCTTCCAGCTTGCCTTCGTGATGTATCGGTAGTACCCTCGGCCCGTATTCGAGAGGTCTAAGTTCGAGTCTCACGAAGACACTGGACTTTTTTCAAGCAATCCTGCATCAGAATAACCTAATGACTGTACAAAATCTCCATTTTTTTTCAACTACAAATTTAGATCGTGATTTCTATGACTATCGTTTCATCTTTAATAAAAGAAAATAATGTTACGAGTTGCTTACGTACCCATACTGAAGCCTGCCTGTGTTTCTAGAACATAATTCTATAAGATTCCCGTCAATAAAATCTCCATTTTGAAAAAAAAGTATGTTGATATACATTTTGCATACTTACTTGTATAGAAATCTTTGTCGTGTAATCTCTCAATATCAGAAATATTTTTGTGTAAAAAGTATTTTCTTTTTAGTTTCGGTCAAACGCAAAATATTCAGCTGTTCAATTTGCGTACAACACTTTAATACGATTGTTGATTTTAATTTCAAATATCTCGCTCAAATATTGTCACATGGGAGTCAACCTTTTTTCCTTATATTTTTTATAAACAGAAGAAAATTATTCTAAATATAAATACAGAAAATAGATGAACGTGCAAGTAGTTAAATGTCGATTTTATACAAAACTCATTTCAAGAAGACAAAAATAAATTAGAAATAAAAGCACAGAAGGTGTTCACACATTTTTAGGAGAACTTCGGGGCCATTTAATTGATATTTAAAATTAAAAGAGTATTCCTTTAAATGTTCAGTGTGAAAGCCCATTTTCTGGACTGTACATGATTTCAGGATAGTAGGGATTTCAATAAAAGTTCTGAGATAACAATTTCTATTTCGCATCCACAACTTTCCAGAAGCTAATTGGGTGGGTTTGTGCTTAGATAGAGTTCTTTCGAGACACCAAGCTACAACACTCCATAGTTGAAATGTCAGGGGACTTCGGAGGAATACGTTTAAAAGATACACTGGTTGGACAAAAATAGGGAAACACCTTTAAAAAAACATGTTTCTTTGCTTAATATGGTGTAGGAAACCCGTTGGCATCCAAAACAGCTTGCAGTCTTCTCGTAATGGATAAATACAGTTCCTGTATGTTTGCCAAGGGAATATTATACCATTCTTCCTGCAAAACGGTGGCAAGTTCAGATAACGATGTTGGCGGTGGATAACGAGAACGCACTTTCCGTTCCAATGTAGACCACAAAGTTTCGATAATATTCAGGTCTGGTGACTGTGGTGGCCAGGGCAGATGGGACAACTCATCCTCGTGCTCAGAAAACCAGTCCTGGACAATGTGAGCTGTGTGAACAGGGGCTTGGAAGACACCATCACCACCGGGGAACAAAGTTTGTACCATGGGATGAACTTGATCGGCCAAAATGTTCACATAAGTCTTGGCAGTCATGTGCCCTGACACAGTTATCATGGGGCTAGCAGAGAACCACGATATGGCTGCCCAAACCATAACAGAACCCCCGCCATGTTTCATTCTTGGCAACAAGCAGTCAGTATTATAGGCTTGAGATGGCGTTCTCCAGACGTAAACTCGGCCAGAAGTGGGAAACAATGTGAAAGAAGACTCGTCAAACCATATTACTCGCTTAAACTGCACTATAGGCCAGGCTTTATGACTTAAACACCACCTTTTCCTGTTACGGGCATTAGCATCACTGATGAGTGGCTTCTCAATTGCAGCACGGCCAGCAATTCCCTGTTTATGAAGCTCCCTTCTAATTGTTTTGGTACTCACAGGGTTCGGTAACACAACATTCATTTCAGCAGTAACTTTTGCAGCTGTGGTCTTCTTATTTTTCGTCACAATTGCCCTTAATGATCGTCTGTCACGATCACTCAGGACACACTTTCGTCCGCGCTGTGATTTAGCAGATGATGTTTTTCCGCTTTTCAAATATGCGGAATAAATCTTCGATACAGTACCTCTTGAAACACTAAACACCTCGGCTACCTTGCTTACGGAAGCACCTACCATACGTGCTCCAACAATTTGCCCACGTTCGAAGTCTGTTAACTCTGACATAATGCAATGACAACCTCACGTAACAGTACTCCGAGAACAACTGAACTGTTTAGCACATTTACGAAGTTGTATAGGTGGCGTCAGTAGTCAAAAACGCCAGTGCCACCTACATATTTCATTAAAATCAATCTTTCTTTTCAAACATGCATTTCACAAGGTGTTTCCATATTTTTGTCCAACCCCTGTATATAAGCAATACCTTTCAGCCTTCATTTTTTTCAAGGAATGCAGTGGTACGTTTGGAAGTAGGATTTGTCGCTTGGTCTTGATGAAGTTTCACTCTTCGAGCCATTGGGATAAGGAAATGGAATTTCTTTTGTAAATATCGGAAGTAAAGCCTTCTCTTCGTAGTGCATTGAGTTGAATTTAACATTTTGTCCTCACTCTTCTTATTTTCACTTTCCAATTATAAGAAAATTCTACGGCAATCATAAATCCCTAACCGTAACTTTCTTTGCATTCAAAGAACCAGGTTTGCACATTCCCTTCTCTTCGTTTTCGTTCACAAACAGACATTTTTATTTATGTATTTTTTGTTACAGTCATTTAGGTAAACCCATGCTTCATTGAGGTCACAATGTACAGGTTACGTCGGCGAAGCAGGAAATTTTAAGAGTATCAAATTTTTTCATAAAACATTTATTATCAGAATTCCTTTTACAGATTTGAGTTGAGTAAAATACGCCATTTTACTTTTTAAAAATGAAGTGAGAGCCATTTTTGTGTAAACATTCTTCTAAGCCTTACAGAAAATCTTCCATCACTTGATAAAGCAGGTGAAGTGGATTCCGTGCAATTTCTAGGCTGATATTCATTGTTAATTCCGGTACGGTTGCGGTCCGTCAATGCACATACTGCTTTTCCGAAATTCTAAAAGTCGCATGAGGAGAAATATGGGGATCTTGCAGACCACGAGATAGCGTTATGTTTAGTATGAGTCATTCCGGGAAGAGGTTTGTTAAAGTAGTCATGGACACACGAGTAGTATGACTTCGTCAAATCCTGCTGGAAAATAATTAATTTCTAGAAACATAGGGAGCTGTTGCATCACAAATGTTCTGATCATCTGTGTGTAGTAGTTTGCGTTAACAATTCTCGTGTTTCCTCTATCATCTTGAAAAGAATATAAGGTCCAATAATAACAGATGATGAAAGCGCGCGCCACACTGTGACCTTCGAATTACATAATGGCTTTTCATGCAACTCACCTGGGTTTCTTTCAACACCGACTGAATTCTTTATGTCCAAAATTACTTCATGTTTTTGAAACGGCGTTTGAAACTTTTTTCATTATGTTCTTTATGCACGAGAAATATCTCACATTAAAATTACAAAAATTTTAAGATTTTTCATTGTTTTTTTCATTGTTTTTCGTGTGGGGCGTTGACGTGGAGACAGGTCAAATCCGGCAATAACTGTGGAACGCCCCACCGCACGACAACGTGGCATAATGGTTCGTATTCAGGGCACTATGACGGCCCAACGATACTTGGAATATGTACTGCGGCCGGTGGCAATCCCCTACCTTCAGGGTCTGTCTAATGCAATTTTTAGCAGGATAACGCCCGACCATACAGTGCTCGCATCTGCCAACATGCTCTGCAAGGTATACAGATGCTTCCCTGGCCACTGCACTTTCCTGACCTGTCACCAATCGAACATGTGGGGGATGTGATTGGACGCCGTTTGCAGACTTTGCCCTTGTCTCGTTCAGAAGACGTACTGTGGCAAATGGTTGAAAAGGGATAGAGAGCCATTCCTCAGGACACAATCCGCACTGTTATTGACTCTATGCCTAGACGTGTTTCTTCGTGCATCACTGTCCGCTGTGGTCCTACGTCCTACTGAACCGACGCCGCTCTCGCTCTGTATTCTGACTATCATTTTGCAATAAAGATTACTTATTGCTGCTTGCTGTCTCTGTCTTTTTTCTAAATTTCATCACTTTCTGACCACTCCTTCTTGGTGTTGCATTTTAATGTCGTGCAGTGTAATTGAGCGATTTTATTGATGGGACTTTAAAGTCTGGTCGGGATATAAAGGGTTAAGTCACAGTCACCATTCTTATAAAGCGAATTTACTCGGAAGGCACGCTGTACACTGGACCACTGTTACGTGTTTAAACGATGGCAATAAATGTGAAATAGTAATCCAAAACCTCCACTCTCTCTCGTAAGTGGAAAGACGAATTATTAGACTTTAAAAATATTCCGCTTTAGTAGCAGACCCTGTGTTTCCATTTATCTCCTACTAAATAGTTTTCATCCAGGGTTTTATAAATTGGTCTACGTTAAGCGATTTGCCTTGGCGAAAGCTGGTGGACATTATGTTTTTGAGCTTTTGTAAGCTGTAAATCTTGGTTTTTATTTTATTTATTGTTGCTACATATGTATGTAAAAACTTTGCAATTGTTTTCTGCGTCAGCGTATTTTTTCTTCTTATCCGCGATTTATCTTTAGGAACTGTACGTGCATTTTTCGAGTCTTCAAAAAATAAGTAAGCTCAGTTACGGACATTAGCAATAAGAATAATCGCTTTATTTGGAAATACATTTGTATCTAAACAGCTTTTTTTCACAGTTGAAAATTAATAAGAAAAGTCTTCGATTGTTCGATGGGCAACTACAATCCGTGATGAAATAATTTCTAATGATTTCTCTCCACAGCTACAAATTTTATTAGAATCGAAACGCAATCAAGTGCCAAAGTAGAAATAAAGAAGTTTACAATTATTTGCATACTATGTACTTTATTTATTCGTCGGAGGAAAATTTAATAAATGAGAGAAAGAGACTAAATTGTTATTACTAATTCTGAAATTTTGTCCCACTTGGTAAATTTTCTCTGAAAGCTTAAAAAGTTTATTTTTAGTTAAATATAATCCTAATTTGTTAATTTTTAGTTTAAATTAAAGTAATTTAATTAATGAATAATTAAACATGTTAGAATTTTAGTTCCAAATATGTTTGAATTATAAAGTGTTACCAACAGAAATGCTTTACAGGTACCAGACTTCTATATTTCAGACAGAAAATACATAGAAATCTGAAATTTTAGCCTTTGCGATGTTATTAATACTGTTTATGCATGCTTAATAAATATTTAGTAATCGAAATTTAAAATTTATTTAAAATAATTTTGATTAATATTTTGTTTTTATTTGGTGTAAAAAGGTTAAGGAGATTTTGGCCCTTCAGTTGTTTTCAGCTTGTGTACTTGGCCTGCATGCAGTTTGAGTTTGAGATCACTGTATTAAATTAGATTCAACAATTATGAATTTGCTACATGTTTTACTACGAAGAAGCTACGGCATTGAGTTTAATACAGTTAACATAAAGACAGAAGAGAAACACACCAAAGTAAAACACAAAATTAAGCAAAGCATTAATCTCGCGTTCGGCTTTAATTCAGTCAAGACTCTGTCGATTTCGAATACAAACAGATACGTGTGTCTGTTCTATCAAGAACAAAGAAAGTTGCAACGAAGGGAAAGCAATGAAAATGGGCTAATAAAAAACTGAAAAACTTAACTTTCCAAATTTATAACTTAATTTTTTTGTTTTCTTTACTATTAATTTACTGTTAACTCTATTAACGCAATTTTCCAATTTTCTTTATTATGTGTGCACACAGGTGACGTTACCTTCTCCGACACACGGCTCACTGTATTTTTTTATTTAGACGTATATATACATCTGCGACTTTCACTTCGTTGCAGATTTCTTTGCTGTTGATGAAGAGGGACCTGTATTTGTTTGTCCTCGAAATTGATACAGCCTTGACTAAATATATGCCATTCTAATTTACGATTAGTTTATCTTTCGATTCTTTTGGAATGCCATTAAGTCTTGGTCTTCCTACAAGTTATTGTTTTACTTATTATTTATATTGCATCTTTTTGAAGCTATCGATACCAAATAACAAAGCGAGCCATGTCATAACCATGTCATAGACGGCAACGTCTGGAATGGTCATAGGCAATCGGGGCCTCTGAAAATTTTCCGAATTCGCTGCTAATTGAAAAGCAATTAAGGAGCAGGCACCACATAGAACAAATAAAAAATGTGTAGCCTACGGCACTTCAAGTACCTTTAATAAAAAAAATCATGTAGACGTACGTAAGTTATGCAAATTTTCTGCCCCACTTCGTTTAAACTTATTTCCGCGAATTATCCTAACTTAATTAACCGAATTTTCAAGACAAGTGAAAATTACATTAAAAATTGCAAATATTGAATTTTTGTCATACAGGAGTACAATTCATGTACTTTTATTTTTCATAACGGTTGTAAAATGTTTCCGCATTTTAAGTTAGGATTCGTTATTAGTCCAAAATTAATTTTTTTTTAATTTGAAATTTCTAAAGCATGAATATGTTCGTCATTTGAAACACTTCTGTAATAGGAATATATATTCGACCAACGATTGCGAAAATAAAGGTGAGGTAATGAGGATAGTTATTTTTTTATATATACTTTTGTATGGTGGATAGTATCTTTAGTTTTTATATATACTTTTGGTTTTGTTGGTTGCAATAAAAAAAGAGAGGTGCGCTACTAAATAGATATTATAGCAGTCTTATATATATAATTTCAACGTTTCACGCTAATCGTTTTTTCAGTTATGGGAGTTACATACGTACATACACGTCTGTACACGAAAAAATACATTTTGAATTCGTTTTACAATCTGTTTTGGAATAAAGGGTTCTTTATTCTGTTCGTATGCACATACGTCACACAAAAAATTGCCAAAAGGGAAATCGGAAACGGTAAAATGGATTTCGGTTATCAGATTTCTCCATATCTTTCACAATTGCAATTCTTGTTTATTTCGTACATGGAAGTAAAACGCCCGCATTATTTTAAAAGACTCCAGCATATAGGTAATAAAATTTATATTCTCACAATTTCACATTTGATGGTACACTATTTATTTCTTAATTAGATACTTTTACATCGTGAAGCAATAAATTTAGAAAAATGCTTCAGTTTGCAAATGAAAACTGAAGTAATAATGGTATCATGAAAATACTTTATGATGTCAGGATGCAGAGTGTTACTTTTACTTCAGTAAGTTCCCGAAAGCATTTTCGAAGAAAACCTTACGTTCTCCTTCCAACTCCAGTGACCGGAGAAACGTCGTTTTTATTTCTTGCACTTCTTCTAGTCCACAGTCAATGTTCCTCCACATCAAGGTCTTCGTCATGAGTGTTTCGAAAAGGAATTTGGCTGTTTCACCGCATTCTTCTTGGATTTCATGAGAAAGGCAAACCAATACGTAAACAAGATACCTACGAAAACAAAAGAACAACAAAAAAAAATTGTTAAATTTTTGAAAGAGTTTTATCAATCTGAGTAAAATTTTCTTTTAACCCATTGATATGTGATTTGCATTAAAATAATTAACATTTCGTAATTTTCAAGTTTATGTTTACTTAAGTTGTACTCAAATGTTTACTTCAGTTGCAGGCTTTCTGAATTAAAAATGACATTAAAATAGGAAAAATGGTAGTACTCATTTTGTTTAACTGAAATAAAATTTCCCATTAACCGCTATCAAGTTGTAAGGTTTATCTTAAGTTTATTTTAAGTTATGATTCTTTCCTATTTATTCTAATTTCAGCTTACAATTTCCTGCCTGAATGTAATTTCAGAAACGCAGTTAATGCAAATGAGTAAGAGTACCATTTAAGTCGATGTTTCGCTGACTTCGAGAGAGAGAGAGAGAGTCTTAGGATACTACGCTCGGCCATACTTAGGCCCTTGCTTGACTTCGCCAACTTAATTAATATTTAGGGGCCAACTACTTAGAATTCTAATAGTTTCGCTATGTCTCTTCAGATAGCTTATGTAAGCTTATTTTAGCTGTAAAACTCGCTCTTTTAGGACAAATAAGGGAGAAACACAAAATAAATTGAAGAATAAAAGGAACAACTGCCAAATAAAATCAGAAGTTTGGTTTACATATGTTTACCTTACATACAAATATATATTATAATAGCAACCTAGACGCCAAAATGTTCTCATTTTATATTTTTGAAAGTTATTTAATGATCTTTTTTGGTGATCAAAAGCAGGCATTTTGTTACCCTTGTATTTTAATACACAGTTTGCGCCACGTATTATGATCCCGTTTGTCCATGGCTATTCTGATAAAATTAGGCGATAGAAAAAAATAATCCTTAATCTTTAAATCCTTTAATTAAAAATTAAAGTAATTAAATTGTATTGCTGATTTAGCAAGAGAATTTAATAACCTTAATAAAAATTAGAATAGGCAAAAAAGAAATAATTATTTTCATAATATTTTAAGTATGTAAAATGTATAGTTACTAACGAATTGTTTGCAAAAGTTTATGTAAAATTAAGTAATTGTTTATGTAAAATAATAAAATAAATAAAAGTAATTGTTTATGTAAAAGTTCATTTATGAACTGTGTCTAATGTTATCTAATTGTGTCTTATCTTGGAGAGAGCTCCTTGTATTAAGATAAGGCAGTATTTATAGGGAAGTCACTGATGTCATCTTTGCCTTCTTCAGAAAGTCTATTACATGATGTGCTTGCTTAGTTTAGTTTAATTTCATAATTTATAATCATTTTCAAGTTCAAGCCCAAATGGAGGCTTTGTGTAAGTTCCGAGTTAGAAACTGATTGTAAATATTCTAGGAAATAAAGGGTAGTTAACCCTTCTTAAGTCGTACGTGTTTATTCACACAGTTAAGCGGTTATTCGCTTGTTAGTGTTTGTGGGGTTATGAGATTGAACATTGGAATTAAATAAGTAAAACCCCGCAAGGTCAACGGCTTCTAAGTCATTCTATTTTCAAATTTGCTTTGAATGTGCGACATCCATGGCAGTAAAGTGACTTCTCGTACGATGTGTGTAGCTAAGCACGTATGTCAAGTAGGGTCGTATTCAGTTTCCGATAACAAAGAAGAGTAAAAGAGCTGAAGAAAAGAAGAGTAATTGGCGGAATCACAAAGAAGGGGGCTGACTCAATTCCTCTCGACTTGCTATTACTAAGATGAAAGGAGCGAAGGATAACGCTCAATTATATATATAGTATTTTGTTTGTTACTTCCGTATTAACGCAACCACCTTTGCGCAATTTGGCAGTTTATATATTAAAAGGTAAAAGTTACTTATCGGGTGTAAGTTGATGGTTGTCACGAATGTTTTTAATTCCTAAACTGTGGATATTTATCTTAAGTCGGTAAACATTTTAACGTGCGAAACTGAAACATACTTTAGCAATTTAAAATAAAAATATTAATTATTTAATAAGAATTACGTGATACATTCAAGAAAAAAAAAACACTAACATTCTTCTGCAAATTTTTCTGCGATTTTGTTTTGCCTATTCTTTTTCAAAGTACGCATTCCTCTTAAAAATCATTGAAGAATTGCAGAGACTCGGTATCCGCAAACTCGGTAACAGCGCATCTTACAAACGCATCTTCCAGTTCTTCCGTTCAGAGATTTGCGGAAAAATTCTGTATTCCTGAAAACATTTTAAGGCAGTTTCTTCCACTGCTGCCAAATTCCTCAACCTCATATTTTAAAATTAAACCAAAAAATACCCCTATTTGTTTATAAAGACCTTTGGGATTTGAAATAAAACAAAAAGAACGCATATGAAAATGGCGGCGTTGTTTGACTGAAGGATTGTTGCGAGTAGAGTTGCTTGAGGAATGGTTACGTGCATAGTTGCCAGAGTTTGGCAAATTTTGGAAAATTTGACGATTTCTACTGAGGTGATTGCCATAACGCATAAGTACTTTGTTACTGAATAAATTGTTGAGTTTTCATAAACACTTATTGAAAAGACTAGGGGAATTTACTGGGTCCGTGACACTTAGCCGACAACAATTCAGTGAACGAGAGACTTACAGAACATTTAGCCGACACGCACATTTAATCGACGTGGACGTTTAACCAACAGGGCATTTAATCGATACGCACATTTAGTAAGCACGCAGAGTTAGCCAACAGGACATTTACCCGACATGGCTATTTAACCGACAGAGTACTTAACTGACATAGACATTTAGCTAACAAGACATTTTAACCTACAGAACGTTCAGTTTTCAACACGTAGGTATCGACAAAAAAACATGCGACAATGTAGTAGTAAAATTTATCCATATTTATAAGAAAAAAGATCTGTTTCCAGAATACTGAACGAGAAGGTTTATAAATATACTACCCGACATTCAGAATGCAATACCAAGAAGGAGTGGCTAGAAAATTATGCAAATTTCAGGGTAGACGCATGTCACCGAGTTATGAGAATGATATGAATTGCTTAGCCCTGCAGTGAACATTGAAGAAGATATAAGGAAGGAACCTGCAGAATGTTCAGTTTTCGTGCCGTTATTTCTGCTAGTCAAATCATCGTAGAAAATTTGTTCTTGTCTCAGAGGACACGTGCAATAGCAGAGAATGTCAGGCTGTCGTCAACGGAGGCAGTTCCAGCAGACAGACGATTTTACAAGAGACAGGGTGATCGGACTAAGAAAGACAGCCCACACGTCAAATCTCAGATGAAACCCACCTGGACGCGTCCCCAGTGCACCGGATCTGGCGACGATGGTTGAAACAAGGAAATGTGGCAAGTTCGAGGGGCGCCATAAAGCCGAAATGACGTCAGCACGCGTGGATAGACGCATCCGCCGACAAGGGGTGTTTTACCCGCAAGACATTTCTAACTCCAATCTGCAGCATGTTCAAACACCTTGGATGTTCCCGTATCGACCAGAACCATTTGTCGTCGATTGGTGGCTGGTGGCCCACACTCGTGGCATCCGATAAGAAGACTGCCGTTGACCTCATGTCATAGACGGCAATGCCTGTCTCGAGCAATGTGGACAGCGGAATGATACAGGGTCGTGCTATCAGAGGAGTCACGCTTCTGGTTCTCCAATGATAGCAGCCGCGAAGCGAGTGTGGCGTCCATATGGCGACGGGTCCAATCCGGAAGCAACTGTGAAACGTCCAACCGCGCGCAACAACGCGGCATCATGGTTTGGGTCGCAATTGCGTACGTTTCCAGGTCACCTCTAGTTCGCATTCAGGACTTTATGACAGCCCAACGATATTTGGATGATGTGCTGCGGCCGGTGATACTCCTCTACCTTCAAAGAGTACCCAATGTCCTTTGTCAGCAGGATAAGCCCGACCACACACTGCTTGCATCAGCCAATGTACTCTACAAGGTGCACAGATGCTTCCCTGTACACCTTGTAGAGTACGTTGTAGAGTTCCACCTTGTAGAGTTCCTGTTCTCTCCTGAACTCTCACCAATCGAACACCTTTAATATATGATTGGACGCCATTTGCGAATCCTGACATTCCTGTGTTCAAAAGACGAACTGTAGCAAATAGAGTTCTAATCTGTACCGATTCACAATCAAATCTTCAAGCCATTGCTGGAACACAATCGAAGAGCCCTTTAGTATTTCAAATTCAAAATCTCCGTTCCAACCTTTTGTTGGGTACCAGCACACACAGGAATAATAGGGAATGAGAAAGCAGACAAATTAGCTAAAAATGCGGCTATGGGCTTACATCTTCCAGAATTACCATTTCCAGGATCTTTCCTAAAGAAGAAAACATTCGTTAGTGTGTTATAAGAATGGCAGTTTCGCTGGAATAACGGTACAACGGGCAGGGGAACATACAAGTGCATCCCCAAAGTATTTATCTACTGATTTATCCACGTTCTCTAATACAATCACGAATTATGTAACTGGTCATGGACCTTTTATGAGTTACTTGAATAGATTTGGCCTATCAGAGAACGAAATATGCAGTTTTGGTCAGCAGGGATCAACTGATCACTACACGTTTAATTGCGTACATACCAAAAATTTTCATTTAAGACAACCTTCAGAACAATACTGGCCAAATTGGTTTAGCCAATTATTGAAATCAAAAGGAGCATTAAATGAACTTGGTAACTGTATAAAAATTTGCTACAACTTAAATTCATTTTCTTCCTCTGAATCAAATTTCAATCAGTAAGTTTTGTGGAATTTCTCTTTCTGTTTATTATCTTTCTGCTCCCATGTGACGGGGCATTAGGTGATGCTTTCCTGTTACAGGACGACAAAGCAAAACCACACAGGGCTCGCATCGTAGATGATTATCTTCAACAGGAAACAATTAAGCGCATGGCCAGCTAGATCCCCGGACTTCCTATCGAGCATGTTTCGGAGGCGTTAGGGAGACGTCTAGCTGCTCTCAATCCGCCCCCTCAGACCCTTGCCGCGCTTGCAATTGCATGACCACCAGACAAAGCTTTTTTTCAATAAACACTGGCTGGTTAGGTAAAGTACAGATGTAAAAAGTGTTTGAAAGGATTCAGATATCAGCGTCGCGCCAGTGGGATTTTAAGGTCTCTCATGCTGTCGCTGAGCTCACAAGTTAACCAATCTGCTCTTGGACTCCCTCCTGCTATCACTACTTTATTTTTGTCATTTTAACTTTGTTAATAAACATAGTTTTTATCACAATTACGCCACATAAAATTCTATAACGAAATTCAAATACTCTAACAGCAGCATATTTTTTGAATTCCCGATAGATTGTTAAGTGTTTCTATATATTTTTGTATTCCTTTCAGTCTCTTCTTCATATCAATATTCAGTATTTTTATTGGCCAAAAAGGGATATTAGTTTCGAAACACGATTTTTCGTTGCTTCACTTTTCATTCGAGTCTGTTGATAATAGGAACAACGTAAGACATAATTCTTTCATATTTAATCTGCCTCTTATTAATGAGCATTAAAAGCAATACAATAGATGCAGCTCTTAAGAATAGTACTTTTTTCTATCGTATATTAGTTTAATTAAAAACGCATTTAATTCATGACATATCTAATTTAAAACGTTCAGTATCCGTATAGTGACATTACATATTTTTTCACTTTTTAAACATACAGAAGATATATAATATGTTATCCTAAATGCATATTCATCTAATATCGTATAAAATAGTTTAGTATTCCATCTGGGCCATCTCTATCGATAATCTCTACCGATAAACCATGCAAAACTCTATCTTTTGGGCGATCTTAAAATCTGAACACTTTCAGATTTTTTTTCAGTTCATCACAAACATGTTCAGTTGTTTTCAAAGGATAACCTACGAAACTTTCTCCGCCTTTTTAACTTTATTATTAGCGATACTTTAGTCACATTTAGGCCATGCAAAATGTAACATCAAAACTATGCAATTTTTAAAAATACCATATTTTTAGAATTCCGGATAGAATGTTAAGTTCTGCCATATATTTTTCTGTTCTTTTAAGTTTTTTCTTAATTCATCCTCAATGTTTTGTTAGTAAGAGACATTAGGTATTTTTTGAAAGCAGGAGTGATGAAAAAAGAGCAACGCCTTCCCCGGAAATCGAACTACGGACCTCTCGGTTACGCGTTGAGTGTGCTGACCACTACACCACGAAGGCATACGAAGAAGGTGGGAGAAATACCTTATATACTCCCCCCTTTTAAAGGGCGACTGGGGATCAAGGGATCCAATTGCCAAATCCCGGTGGTGGAGAATCATCATCCACTACCATTTTAGTTCGGGCGCCAGCGTAGAGACATAATTTTTTTGAAAAAGAGGGGAAAAATGAGCAACGCCTTCTCCAGGAATCGAATCACGGACCTCTCGGTTACGCGTCGAGCGTGCTGACCACTACACCACGAAGGCATGCGAAGAAGGCGGGAGAAATACCTTATAAGGTGAATTACTCAATTGTTTTTGTCTTTTTATTATTAAGATTTTGTCTTTCTAACTTTATTTATTAAATAACATTTTCTTCGCAATTACGCCACATAAAATTCGACAGGCAAACTCACAAAATATTTAAAAACAGCATACCTTTAGAGTTCATAATAGAGTATTAAGTGTTATCATACTTTTTCATATTCGCTATATTATTTAGTATACTTGTTTATATTATAATCGTTTATTAATTATATTATTTATTTATATTCTTATTAATTATTATTATTATTAACTGTGATAACGTTTAATGGTAACATCCTTTTATTGGAAAAGTGATGGATCCTTTTATTGGAAGAATGTGAGAATCGCGATCTGTGGTGCTTTAATATTTGAATATGCAAGGCTGTAATTTTTATTGTTTGCAAATAATGTATGTGTACTAAAATTTTGATTTAAATGTTCAAGATAACTTACGCACAAGATTCTTTTGATTTGGATGCATCGCCTTTAGTTGCTTTATAAGCCCTTACAGCAGCTTCTCCTTCATCATGACACTTGGTTTTTGGGGTTGAAAAGTATTGATTGTAGCATTGTCGACTTTCAACGTAAGCTGTG
>KK114940.1:282724-305698 GCA_000611955.2 Stegodyphus mimosarum
TGATATAATTTCAGAGAATTATCAATTTGATGCGATTTCAATAAAAAAACATAAAAAAAAACTCATTCAAATTTTGAAAAAATCTTCGAGGTGCACTGGCTCTTGTCTAGACGCATCCCCATGTACTAAATTTTGTAGCCTTGGGTCTATTAGCTTACGCATAGCACAAACGAAAGACACGCACACAGATATAGACTCTTCCTTTTATATATATATATATATATATATTATATAGATGATTCATTTCTTATTCCCTCGGGAATAAGCAATGCATTACTTTATAATCTAACGAAGTTACTTTATAATCAAGTACAGTGTTAAATAAAAAAAAAATATATTTGCGCAATTTTCCCCTCTCTTGTTGCATTCGGAGAAAGAGTTCGCTTCAATTTTAAAATAGTACGTAGTAGTCACCCACGCGCTGGGTGTTTCCATCTTCCTGACGAACTATCTGTGAAGGTGATGACGACCTCTGTTTTAATTGTTGAACTCTACGCCAGTCTAATGCAAGAACCGAGGCATTAAGGCGAAGCAAACTTAGAACGTCGTTCGGTCTACCATTTGGCCAAGTCGGCTGCACATTCGCCTTCTCTGATTATTTATGAACGATCTGAGGCTTACGAAGTGGCAGAGAAGAGGCACGATTACGAAGAGGCGATACGAAGGGGTACGATTCAAGTTATAGGGAAGAAGGATATCTTCTTAGGCACCGTAATGGTAATACTACTTTTATAGGTTTATGTAGCTCAGAAAATTCAATATTATTTTTGCATTTATTTAACTTAAAAAACAATAGATAGTTCTTTTTTTATAATTACCTCTATGTGTGACAGTATCTTCAGAGCACAAATTTTGAAACATGTCTTGTGTAAGGACCATTAAAAAAGCTAGTTTAGTAACAGTAGCATTCGATGAAGTTTGTACTACTTCATCCAGCCTGTATCCCGTGCACACATGTATTGTTTCGTCAGCGCATTCGAAGGCTTTTAACATTTTACTGAAACGAAATAAAAAATTAATGTTAACGACAAAGCAATGCAATACTATAATAAATAGCACTTACAAATTAACCTCCTTATTATCGAACTTTAAATGCACTTATAAAACAGTCCAGTACAGGTGAGAAAATATAAGAATAGTGAAAAAATGCTAAGTCTTTAGCGTTTGAGGTTTTGAGTTGACACTAGTTTATGTTCTCGACAAATCTAACTTGAATACAACATTATTGGACTTTGATAATATGCTTTACAGTCTGTAATCAAGTTGTAACCATTAAACAGCCTCCTTTCTCACAACATGATAGAACTCCTCGAAATACCTGCAACTTCAATTATTCGAACTGCTTGCATTTTCGAAGCTGAGTAAAAACTGAAATTAGTGCAGATATACTTGCTTGTTTCAAAATTTTTCAGTTATATGTGATGCTTAATGTGATACGAAATAACATGTGTCTCTGAAAGGGCTTACCCGCAGTTGCTGGTCCTAGACATAAGTACTGTTCTTACTTTTAAACAACCAGTTCCTATCATTTAGACCTTTAAATTCTTCATTCCGAATTCCTCACCAGAATGTAAATTAGTTTACAGTGCATTTAACCTAAAGTCTGGATCTTGGGAGAGAGAGTTTCTGGGATTCGCGCTGCGTGTTTAGATATTTACCAGCTCTAGCTAAATGTAATTATGTCGCCTTTGCATGTTCTACCAGTCGGTACTTTAAACATTTTTACTGTTACATTATTTGAACCAGCGTTTTCCTTACTATTTAACTATATAGTTCTAGAATACATTTGTCCTGAATGTTCTTACTTAATTTGCATTCCGCAAGTAGTGGTTTTTTGTAGTACGAGCAGTGCATTGTTTTTATTAGTACAAAGGGGTTTGTCCCTGAAGGACTATGGTTTTCGTTTTGCGATTTTGTGTTGAATCACTCTGAATGTCCGTCTCACTTTTTAAATTGTTGCCACCAAATATTTTCAACCTGTATTGTATTTGAAGAAATTAAATAATGAAAAATCTGCATCAATGTATGTATGTTTCTCGCATTGTGATAAAACAACGGTACTTTGAGCTATTCAATTTTGAATGATGTAATCCTACTGCGACTATGGGCATCTGGAAGTCCAAATTTGAAATTTGGAATTTGTTTTACGATCGATTTCATGTTTTGTAAAACGTTAACGAATTTTTGATTAACAAACTCGAGGATTTCAAAGCGAGCAATGGCAACGTTGCACAGAAAAAATATTTTTTATCTCCAGCGCGTGAGACTCTGTATCCCAAATTCTAAAGATATGCTCAATTTAAAATTATTTTGCGGTATTGCTCTTGAAATGAGTTTTATGGTGTAAGTGAGAACATGATAAGGGTGGAAATGATAACGACTGATGAGGTTGGACAAATTGTGGTTATGGACAAACACACATACATTAATGAGGTCACGAAACTGATAAGAAGGATATGATAAGCAGATTTAGAGATAAAACAGTATGGGCGATTCGATCTCTAAATCCATGTAAATCCCAGTATGAGCGATGGCCTATACTGTTCGATCCTTAAAGATCCCTCAACTTCTGACCTCGCAAAAGTTAAAACAGCTGTTAAATCTTCTCATATTTTTTCGACTCAGCTTAAGAAATCCCTCATTCCACCTATTGCTAACTGGGGTAGATTTTATGCTCTCCCCAAAGTTCACAAAATTGGAATTCCTTTTCGACCTATAGTTTCCAATTTAGGAACGGCATTGTACCCTTTGGCCAAATATTTAGTTTCCGTATTTTTTCCTTTACTTTCCAACAATATTCACACCGTAAAAAATTATTTCGAAGTCATCGATAAAGATATTCCCCCTTTGCACTCCATTATGGTTTAGTTTGATGTTAAATCGCTGTTTACTAACGTTCCAGTTGAAGGGGCACTAAAATGTCTTGAAACTAGACTTCGAGAATTCCATTTCTCATATATTGAAATTGAAGAGTTAATTTCCCTCACGAAAGTGTCTGTGAGTAAAATTCACTTTGTTTTCCAAAATGAATACTATTGCCAAAGTGAAGGACTAGCTATGGGTAATCCCCTCAGTCCTGTACTTGCTGACATTTACATGCACTATTTTGAGGTCAAATTATTTGAAAAACTATCTTTTCGTCTGTGGATTCGCTACGTAGACGACACTTCCGCTCTTTTTGATGGTGATAAGGAAGACTTACCCCAGATTTTATCTGTTATAAATTCGATTGACCCAGCCATCCAGTTCACTTTTGAGACTGAATCTGATAATACATTGCCTTTCCTTGATATTCTTATAATCCGTAATGGATATAATTTCAGCACAACTGTTTACTGTACACCCTTTTCTGTTTGTTTACCTCCCATGCTAAGTCATGTCACCCGGCTAAGCAAAAAATGGTTGCATTTTACTATTATGTATTTCGAGCTCTCAAAGTTTGTTCCTCAGAATATCTTCTTGCTAAGGAACTCAATTATTTAAGATCTGTTGCCCTTGACCGAGGATTTTCTCTCGTAGTCATTTATAAAGCTGTTCGAAAGTTTTTATCGTGCCATCGTACACATTCTGATGTCAGAAATAACTTTAATAACCTTGTCGTGCTTCCATTTCATCCTTCTATCAGTTACAAAATTGCACGAATTTTACACAAGTTTAATTTTCAAGTTGTTTTCTAGCCTATAAATAAAATCTCAGTTTCGGATCTTAAAGATTTTGTTTCTGACTTTAATTCTTGGGGAATTTATAGCATATCGTGTCAGTGTGGCTTAAGGTATATTGGCCAAACGAAAGTTTCGCATAAAAGAACATGGATCATATGTCTGAAAACGCGAAATTAACAAATCTTCAATAACTAATCAGAGTTGGAAATTCAATCACAATTTTGATCTTGGTTCTGCTAAAATTATCCAGAAAGCTGGTTCTATTAGGGAATTGGATTTTCTTGAAGCTTTTCACATTCACAAAAATTTATGCTGTTCAGTCAATGACTTCAATTCCAACCCAGTCTTGCCTAATGCCTTCAAGATTCTACTAACTTAACTCCCTTTCATTTTTCGTTACTATTTCTGTCGACAGATGGTGCTATCGGCTATTTCCACTGGTCGCCTGTAGGTTATAAATATGATCGACATTCTTTTCCTCGCTTTTGCAGAATTTTTTTGCTCCTGATGAAGGGAATCGCCCTCGAAATTGATTGGGATTTTACAAAATCTACGCCTAATACAATGTTGTCGATTTGCCTGTTTTATTGAGAATATGATATTTAATAAATAAAGGTAACACACAAATGTTAAAAAAATGCTCCTTTGGACGTAATTCAAAATCTGAAAACTTTCAGATTTTTTTTTCCTTTTTGAAAGTTAAGTTCAACAAAAGGTTATAAGTATATTTATATTATCTATTATTATAGTCTATTTATACCTTTGTAAGTCTATTTTAGGCAAAGCAATAATTCGCTACCTGTCTAGTAAGATTATAGGAGTAAAGTTCCAGTATCAGACTGCGCATAACATGATAGACATCATCCATCTACAAGCATTTTGAATTATGCAAAAATTCATATTTTGCCAATTTTATATTTAAAAACGTTAATTTTGTAAGTGTTACGAAATCTAAGTTTTTATACGTTTCCTTGGTTTTCTTGGCTTCGCCCTCGTTATAAAAAGCAAAACTCAAAAGGTATGACACTCGAACGATGAAAAAGGAGCGAGATATTTAATTCCATATATAGAACACGAGATATTTTAATGAATTAGAATAAATCGTCGTTGACTTTTTCACTTAATGCCATTCAATGACACTGTTTCGAATGTACTACAGAGGCTGTTCTCACATTTTTTAGACGATTTTGGTAAGCGGTAATAAAAATTCGCTTGATGCAAAAGAAGTAATTGCAATTGTACTGTGTTTTTAAAAGTCAGAATTATCGTCTGTGGCTTGAAAGTTTTGTTTTTATTCAAAATGGCGAATTTAACAAAGCAGTGGTTTGAAGGCTACATTTACGCTCTTTCCGAAGAGAAATATGCCTACTCCGTTATCCAAAAACGATGTGAGAGTCATGGTTTTGTGATATCTAAAGCGTCGATAGGTAATATCATCAACAAGAAAGGTAAAAAACGTCAAATTGGAGTCTCAAGTGGGACAAAAATTCCAAACAAGTATCCAAGACCAAACAAGGCAAAGAAAAAACGGAAATCTTCGACTATTGCAAAGGTACGTTGTTTAATTTTAAAAGGAGATCCTTTTATTCAAAGGACAGTTGCAAAATCATTAAAATGCTCGGTGTCCACTGTAAACAAAATGATAAACGTTGATTTAAAACTTAAGAAAGCGAAAAAACGCAATGTGCATCGTCTTCTTCCAAAGCATATCGCTCAACGGAGGACACGCTGCAGAATTCTATATGAGAAACACTTATCCAAAGAAAAATGGAAAACAATTGTCACAATAGATCAAGCATGGGTGTATTTAAATGATTGTAACAAAAAAAGAGTCATTTATTATCATAAAAGGGGAGAAAAAAATTTAAGTACATGGTTCAAAGAATCTAAAGAAAGTTTTTCTAAAGGATTCATGATTGTTGCTGGTTTTTCTTATAATGGCAAGCTAAAAATAAGGAGAGTGCAACAAAATGTCAAGATTAACTCCAAATACTATCAGGAACATATTTTATCGCCAATTTTTCTGAATGAAATACCATCGCTTTACCCACAGTGCCATCAATCTGTGAGACTCCATCAGGACAAAGCTAGCAGTCACATATCAAAATCTAAAAATGTCTAAAAAATGTGCGAACAGCCTCTGTAGTGTTTTTAGCTTTTAATTTATTACATTTGGTATGCTGAAAGAGTTTTTACACAATTCATAAGTTTTTCTAAAAATGCGTTATTCCGATAAAAATTTATTTCTTAGAATAGTATTCTGATAATCCTGTGAAAAATTCATTAATGTACAAATACTTTCCACCTTTAATGAAAGAAAGTAATATTACGAGTTGCTTACGTACCCATACTGAAGCCTGCCGGTATTTCTAGAACAGAAATTCTATAAGATTTCGTGAATAAAATCACCTTTTTAAATATACACATACATATATATATATATATATATATATACAGTTTTCACACTTATCTGTATAGAAAAGTTTGTCACGTAATCTTTCAATATCAGAAACCTTTTTTCCTAAAAGATATTTCCTTTTTAGTTACGTTCAAAATGTAAAACATTTAGCTTTTCAATTTGCGTACATTCCGGAATACGATTCTCGATTTTAATATCAAAAATCTCGCTCAGATTCTGTCATATAGAAGTCGAACTTCTTATATTTTTTATAAAGAGGAAAAACATTCTTAATTATAAATGCAGAAAAGGAATGAACAAGCAAGAAGTTAAATGTTGATTCTGTACAAAATTCATTTCAAGAAGACAAAAGCTGGTAGTAAAAGCACAGAGAGTGTTCATATATTTTTAGAACGATTTCGGTGATGTTTAATTGATGTTTAAAATGCAGAGTGTTCCTTTAAATGCTCGACATAAGAGCCCATCAGGATGATAGGAATTTTCGTAAAATTTCCAGAAATATTGCTTTTTATTCCTCTTCCACTACATTGAATATTCCATCTATCGCGGTGGGTTTGCGCTTAGAAAGACCTCTTTTCAAGAAACCAGAAGCACAATAGTTCATAGTTGAAATGTTAAGTTTCTTCGCAGAAATACATTGAAAAGATATATATGTAATACCTGAATCAATCTTCATTTTTTCATGAAATATTGTGGTAATTTTCGAAATATGACTTGAGTCTTCGTATTGATGAAGTTTCACTGTTTGTAAGGATAAAGAAATGCAATTTTGTCTGTGAATATCAGACATAAAATACGTCTCTTCATAATACGTTGATTGGATTTCAACGTCTTTTACCACTCTTCTTATTTTAATTTCCTACTATAACAGAATCTTGAGACTTTCATAAACTTCTTACTAGAAATGTTTTTGCATTTGCGGAACCGAATTTTCTGATTTCCTTCTCTTTGTTTTTGATAATAATTTAATTTCCTACTATAACAGAATCTTGAGACTTTCATAAACTTCTTACTAGAAATGTTTTTGCATTTGCGGAACCGAATTTTCTGATTTCCTTCTCTTTGTTTTTGATAATAATTAGACCTTTTTTAGTTGCAGCCATGTAGGTAAACTCAGGGTTTATGGAGGGTCACCATGTTTTTCCATTTATCTCCTGCTAAATATGTTTCATACAAAGTTCTATAAAATTGCTTTGCATCGAACCACATGCCTGGCTAAAAGCTGGTGAGTATTACACAGTCCAGTCACATTAATGTGACCACCACGTACTTTCCATGTCAGAGTTAAATAACCAATCACAGAAGGCAGGTGGCAGCACAGTGCAGTTGAGCGTATATAAAGGGTGTGTGAGGGCTTCGGAAAACATTTCAATCGTTGGCGTAATGCAGAAACGAAGCGATTTATCCGACTTCCAAAAGGGCATGATCATTGGCTTTCGGGCCAAGGGTGGAAGCATTTCCGAAACGGCTGAGTTTGTGAACTGTTCGCGTGCCGCCGTGGTAAAAGTGTACCGTGCATGGCAAAATGGGACTGTCCAAAATCAGCGACGTAGCAAATGTGGTGCACCACGGGCCATAGATGACAGAGGCGAACGACGGTTGCGGAGATGCGTTCGGGCAGATAGACGGGCTACCGTTGAGCAACTGACCACCAAAATGAACCAAGGGGCTACCAAAAGTGTCTCCCAAAGTACTATTCAGCGAACATTGCTGCGTCTGGGCCTCCGAAGCAGACGCCTGGTTCGTGCACCTATGCTGACTGCTGTTCATCGACGGCGAAGGCTAGAATTTGCACGCCAGTACAGCAGCTGGACGTCCACTGAGTGGCGACAGGTTGCGTTTTCGGATGAATCGCGTTTTATGCTCCATCGGACAGATGGACGTTGGCGTATAAGGCGTGAAACCTCTGAAAGGAACCACCCTGCAACCATTGCCGGAACGGTCCAAGCTGGAGGCGGGAGCATTATGGTCTGGGGAATGTTTTCCTGGCATTCTCTAGGTTCACTGATCATTGTGGAAGGCACAATGGATCAATACAAGTACGCATCTGTCCTTGCGGACCATGTTCACCCCTACATGCGCATTGTTTTTCCTCAGGATGATGGCATCTTCCAGCAGGACAATGCGAGGTGCCATACAGCTGCCAGTGTACGTGCGTGGTTCGAAGAGCACCAGGATGAGTTTACCGTCCTCCCCTGGCCAGCAAACTCACCTGACTTAAACCCAATCGAGCATCTGTGAGACCATCTCGATCGAGTTGTTCGCGCCATGGATCCTCAACCGCGTAATCTAGCGCAGCTGGCCACGGCATTAGAGTCGGCATGGCTCAACATCCCAGAGAACACCTTCAGGGACCTATGTGACTCTCTTCCTGCACGTCTCGCAGCAGTCCGCTCTGCGAAAGGTGGTTATTCTGGCTTTTGACAGATGGTCACATTAATGTGACTGGACTGTGTATATATTTTAACTTTTTCAAGTTGTAAATCTTGGTTTATTGACTCTGCTATTGATTTCCTCGTCGGCAGATTTTTTCTTGTTACCAAAAGTTTAACTTGAGAAACATTACAAACAGTACATACCTTTTACGGGTATTTGTTCGGAGCCTTCATTCCAGGCAGTAATGATTGACTGTTTTTTCATCTCCAGTTAATAATGATGCCTATTTTGCACTTCACAACGCTTTTGAATTAAAAAATAAAAGTTTTTCTTTTCTTCGAAAAGCGCAAAAACATATCCTTCAATACACAGCTACTTTATTTGCGATGTTTTGAAAAAAGAATAAATTTAAAAGCTGCAGACAGTATTTCTTATTTTAAATAAAAAGCTGCTGTAAGAAATTTTTATTCCGAAATATTTGCCTTTTTACTTCCTTGTACGAAGTATAGGAAGTAGTGTAATCGCGAAAATTTTGGGGTATCATATTTCAAAGAAAATATCCATTTTGACGGCTATCGAATGCAATTTAATGATGTTTTTGTGTGATATCCATACGTAGGGATAGAATAAAGGAGTCTTTTTCCCAAAACGGGTTGCAAAAAGGATTTAAAATGGATTCAGAAGAGATTATTTCGTGACGGCTGTACGTAAGTATGTATGTATGTATCTCGCATAAATCAAAAACCAGTAGTCTCAGAGCTTTGAAATTTCGTAGACAGGACTGCTATAACATGTAGTTGTGCGACTCCCTTTTTGTTGCAATCGGCTGCACCAAAAGTATATACATATATATATCTATATATATAATAATTTATAAGAAAACTTTCCACACACCAATATTTTATTTAGAATATTATTATTTCCAAACAAGTATTCCAAACAAGAATTCTTTTATTTAGAATATATATATATATGTAGCTCAATTTTTTTTATTCTTGTATATTGGTAAATTGCGAGTTTTTTGCTTTAAAAGTGATTAATTATGTTATTCTTATGTTCCAGTTAAGAGTTTTATGCCCGTAATTATTCTGCATGCAATAGTTGTAGAATAATCAACAATTTTAAAGTGGCGCAACTAATCCTAATGAAGCCGCCATTTGCTTGCATTTGAAGAGCTTAGTAGAATATTGGATAAAGTCAGCTGTGCATTTTAGGTGTCTTTTTGCCGAGTGGGACCAAATGTAAACTGTCAGTTTTGAGTACCTAAAAATCTGCCTCCTTGCCAGCTCGCCGGATTGCATGTTTTTGCGTAGAAACTCTAATTACAAAAAAAAATTAACTGTATTTGGTGTTTCATGCTGTTCTGTATTTCACATTTTTTAATAATGCTTTGAGTTTTTATGTATTTTTTTTTACACGAAGTGAGAATTGAATTCATTGAATGAGAAATATACCTCTAATGAAATACGTTTAAATGAAATGCAACAAAAATGTGTATAATTTAATAAACCTTTCAAGGAAGCTTGTGGTGTCCACATCAGACTTTTTAAATTATTATGATGCAACCATCAACAAAACGAAAACAAAAACAAAACAGGGGAAGGTTACTAAATTTTTAATTTACATATGTAATATGCTTATACTGGATTTAAAAACCCTTCGAATAACGGTTTCTCTCGGTACTTCTGATTGCAACCAAAACGGAGGCGTACAACTCTCTTGTTGGTTCAGTCTCAAGTATAAAATTTCAATTTTCTATGGGCAATCGTTTTTGAGTTATGCGAAAAACATACGCACGTACAAACGTCAAAAAAAATCCACTTAATCCATTTTACAATACGTTTCTGAACAAAGAGTGTTTTATTCTGACCGTACGTACAGACGTCAAACAATAAAATAGTCAAAATGGATTCGGAAACGGTAAATTGTTCATCGAAAACTGAAAATCAAAATTTTACATGATTACAATATTTCCTTGTTTTTGTCATTACAATATTTCCTTGTCTAAAACTAAAACAACAAGCCTACGACCACTAGTTTAAAGTATGTCTGTTTTTCCAGTCTTTTGAGATTCTCATACACTCTGACGATCTGATATTAATTAAATTAAAATTAGACCATTTTATGTACTAGAATCGTAGTATGTATTAGTATCGTAGAAAGAAAAAAATATACAGTGATTTTAATGAATCCTAATTAGTGAATTTTATAAAAATATTTATTACTTCTATTTAAACATCTGGCGATTTAAATATATTTTCATTTTTATTTAAGTCCACAAGATTAAAAAAGGATAAAAAATTATTTTTGACAACTATGTTGATTGCTTTCAGATCACTGATTTGTTAATCAATAACAAACGAATCAAATTTGAAAGTTAAATATTTTACTCTTTACTGAATGACAACACGATCCTCGTAGACGACAGAAATATTTTATTTCGGGCAATGAATACACATTGTGTTCAAATAGTAAATTAAAAGATAAATTAAAAAATTAAATTAAATTGAAATGGAAAGATTAATAAACATCTTTCATTATGCCGAATGGCAGTAGTCTGGTGAGCCGATGATAAAAACAAAGTTTTATTTCGACCAGTATTGCCACAGCTCGCTTTCAAGTTCTTGAGTTATTTATTCATTAAATTTGTAAAAAATGGGAAGTAAATAAAGAAAAAATTCGAAATTCGTGCTTTGAGATGCAAATGTTCGGGTGGAGGCCTATGTGTGTTCAAAGCTGGGTGGCTCTAGGTGCCGTAATTTATTCATAATATGAGGAACATGCAAACAAATTTATATAATTATTATAGTTAAATAGTTATTATATATAGTTCTCGCATCCTAAACAGAACTCATTAAATATTAGTAAAAAATATTTATAAAACTTTACACTTACGGGCAAGCAATTTTCAGTTCTTCCTCACTTGGCAAATTCTCTACATCGAAATCGACTCCTTCAAAGCATTTGTCTATATCGCATGCCTTAATAAGTTCGACTGATCCTGTAAATAATAAATGGATAGTCACAAGTATGTAATTCATGTGTAAAATATAGCTAATTTTGAAATTTATATTTCACAGAAATGTGTATTCTGGGTCAATCATTAGCAACTGAATCTTATTTATTATCATTTCCATCACATTTAACAAATTTATATGACCTTAAAAAAGTGTAGCATAAAAAAGGTAGCGTATTCAATAAAGATTGTTGATTAAATAAAGAGGCGTCAAATATCAGTTAACACTCCTGATAACGATTATTGAAGGAGAATTCAGCAACAAAGATCAGTGTAATATTCATAAATTTGCAGGACTAGTTTCGAAAAGTTTAAATATAGAATCTTCTTCTTCAGTTGCGGAAGTGCAGTTGATCAAAGAGAAGCCTCTGCTCAGGCGATAAGAATGAGAGAAAGAAAGTCGGACGGTGTGGTGAATACTCACAACTTCCGAATTTGGGAATCAGAAAATCCACGCCCTGTCTTAAAGGTTCCATTTCATTCACCAAAAGTGACGGTTTGGTGTGGATTATCGGCGTCATTTATTATCGGCTCGTACTTTTTCGAGAAGTTAAGTTCTACAGGTCCAGTGACACGCTCGATCACTGGGCAGAGATATACATCGCTGTTAGCGAACGAAATTTTTCCGTCTCTGCAAGTATGTTAGTGCCTTGCACACACAATCTTTGGAAATTGGAGCTCCTCCATATAGCACGATGTGTTTCGAATGTTCTTAAATGCCATTTTACAGAAGAACGTGCCATTAGCCGGCACTTTCGTAATACGTGGCCTCCCCGATCCCCAGGACGCAATCCATGCGAATTTTTGATTTGGGGACATTTGAAACATCTGGTAAGGAGTGACAATCTAAGAACTTTACCTGATCCTAAAGCCAGCATTTCAAGCCACGTGCTGAACATTTCTCAACACACACTTCGGTCAACTGTGGAAAACGCCATCTTGCAATTTCAGATGGTAGCTGAAAATGATGGCCATCATGTGGAACATGTTTTTTTTCTGTAACAAAATTTGTAAAGTTTTAAAATTATTGTAAAGGCGTGCCTAAATGTATAATTTATTAATAAAATGCTCTCTGGTGAAATGTTTTGTAATTGATTTTTTTTTTCACTGAAAGAAATTTTCATCCATTCATTAAGTCCGCCACAAAACCAAGTTTTCAAATCAAATTCAGGTCAGCTTCAGATCAAACCTAGATCACAATTTTCTAATCAATGGTTTCACTTGTAGGCAGCTTTAAAATAGGGTACTTTAACTCTTTGAGGGGCAGGAAAAGGCAATGAACCTTTTCAGCAAACCTCTTGTTTTATTTACTATATGAGGAGTTACAATGAAATTATTTGCGACACTTACTCATATTTTGTCCAAGACGCGTAAAAAAATGACCACTTCTGGTGGTTAGTGTCAGTGACCACCGCCCACAGAGCACATCCCCATAAGTCAGTCTCTATAGTACTCATGGAAACAGTTTTTCTTTTTCATGCAGAGTGCTACTTTGCATGTGCTACATTCCCACACTATTCTTACAGACGTTTTCGTGGTGCTGCAGAATGCACATCGTCGTGACGTTTCTTCGATGGCTGATGCTTATTTTCTTGAAGACGAATTGCTGTATCAACTACTGGCTCATGTTTCTTGATTGCCATCTAGTGAGCTACAATGGAACTTCAGAAACGGCCAGTCTTGAAAACCACTCACACGAGTGAGAAAGTCGTTCAATAGAAAAGATGGTTACTGTAGGTAACCACCGCCCTTTAAAGAGTTAATTATAGGCACCCTATAGAATGGAATTTTTTGAAACATTATTTAACTGATTAGAAAATTCATTAAATATATAAAGAATGTATTGTAATATCAAATTGGAGCCATAAAAGTCCCTCCGGAATTATTAAAGTGACGCACCTCGAGTGAACAGATCGGAAACAGGAATTTAGGGCTCAAATTGATGAGCTGAAAATGCGTTTTACCCGACATGCATTTTTTTTCTCGCAGTGCAACTTTGCTCAAAAATTAATTGGCCGATCCACTTCAAATTTTGCACAGATATTTGTTAACTCATTGGTCAAATCTTCAACTTACTAAAATAACCTTACAAAATCATAAAAAGAAAACAAATCATAGAAAGTTCAGATCTTAGCGACCGGCCAAAAGAGTTTATGGTTTATCGGTAGAGACACATTTTATAAGATATTAGATGAATATACATTTAGACTAACACATCAACCTTATATATTTCTTCCATACGTTTAAAAAGTGAAAATATATGTAACGGCATTCCATAAAAATATTGAATGTTTTTAATTAGATATATCATAAATTAAATTCACTTTTATTTAAATCAATCATATTTAAAAGTTAAAACAAGTATTCTTAAGAACTGCATCCGTTGCTTTTAAATAGTTCAATGTGTTCATTAGTACCAGACAGATTAAATTTGAAAGAACTTTCTTTTCTCTTACTTTTTTTGAAAGGAAACAGACTCGAATGAAAACTGAAACATGTAAAATCGTGATTCGAGACTCGGTAATAAATATTGTTTATAACAAAATGTTTAAAAAAAATAAATCGATTTTTTTAAAGCATCCCGAATTTTTGTTTCCCATCTTTTTTTCTTAAATTTAGATTCAAGATCTGTGCAAGATCATATTTTCACTAGAAAGTTTTGGATTTTTTACTTTAAATAATTACAACACCTTGCAGCCTGTAGTCACAATAAATAAAATAAATAAATAATAATAATAAAGAGCCAATTTCACGCACCTGTAACAACGCAGTTTTGAAATTTTATGATCCCAAAAGAAATTTTTTCTGATAGCATTTTCCGTCAATATTACTATGTTCTTTATCAAAATTTAGCAAGTTTTTCATTTTTTTTATAAATAAATTCTTAAGCAATGCCTGTTTACGTGACTCCCTTCCCTCAATATTTTATATAAATGAAACTAAACAAGTCATAAAATTCTACGCGTACATGCTTGTTATATTTAAAAGTACATACCTATCACCAATAACAACATTGCGCTTATTCGCCACATTATGTTGTCTAGCTTCTTCGAGAAAACGAAATTTCGGATTGATCGAGGGTCGAAACGCTTTTCGGATTTACTCAATTTAGTAATTGAGTCTTTTCAAACCTGCTGTTTTATACTCAGCTGCTGTTCAAATAAAAAAAGAATGTCCTGTTATTAAAGGAAATTGAGAGTAGAAAATTATTTCCTCTTAGCAGGCAAAATTAATTTTTTTCTGATGTGCGCAAAGGAAATCCCTTTCTATTTTTTAATACCAATTAGTTCGAGAGGAAATAATTTATTGAGATTAAATTGTATTTAGGACTTTTCAGAATCTACAGATTATTGCTGGCAACAAGCAAATTTTTATTATTACTGTTATTTTACTTCCTGTGTGGGAATTTCCTTTCATCATGAAACTCGAATGATATCACTTGCAAAACAGGAAGTGCGAGATATTTTCACATCTCATAAAATTATTGGTTAATTCTATCATTAATGGGCTCACATTTGTTTTCGGACACTTAAGTTTTTAAATGTGATTTGCGAAAACTATTTACCAAATGTTAGCGAGATATCATTATTCTTCTTTCACATATATAGAAGGTATTTACAGATTTTTAGAACGATTTTGGATCCGTTCAGTTAATGATTAAAATTCAAAAGTACTTTTCTAAATCTTCGAATTGACGGCCTTTTTTCTGGACTGTAAGTCTGCATTAATTTTCATGAAAAAAGGGTTTTTCATAAAATTCCCAGAGATATTGATTTCCATTCCTCTTTCGCTACTTTCCAGAGTCCATTAATTGCACTTAAAAAGAGATCTTTTCGAAAGACCAAAGGAACAAAATTTCATGAATGAAATTCAGGGGACTTTGCAGAAATATTTTGAAAACGTATATATGCAAACCCTGTGTCAATCTTTATTGTTTCAAGGAATGCCCCAGTGGTACCTTTCAAAGTACAACTTGTTGCTTCGTCTTGCCGTATTGTGATGAAGTTACAGTTCTTGAAAGTTAATGGGATAAAGAAATGGAATTTCTTCTGTAAATATCGAACGTAAACCTTCTCCTGATAGTACGTTGAGTTGATTTTAACGTCTGTTTTCCTCTCTTCTTATTTTTAATTTTCCGTTGTAAGCGAATCCTGAGACAGTGGCAGTGATGGAATCAAATCTGTACATCTTCTTCCATTCGTTTTCGATAAATAGACTATTTTGTCATTTATGTAATACCACGTTTCATCAAGGGTCACAATATACTTCCATTTATCGTTTGCTAAATTGTTTTCGCATAGGGTTCCATAAATTGTGCTGCGTAGACATGCCTCGGCAAAAGCTGGGGAATATTATGTTTTCTAGCTTTTTTAAGTTGAAAAATCTTGATTTATTATTGTATTTATCGTTGTTACAGATATATTTAAAATCTTTGCAATTAACTTCCTCGTCGGCGGATTTAACTTGTTACCAACAATTTAACTTTAGAAATATTAGAAACAGTACGCACCTTTTCGTGTATTCGTTTGGAGTCGTGTTTCAATATAGAAGTAGTGACTGACGATTTTTCCCTTTCCGATCAAAAAAGCTGCTGATTTTGCCCTTAAAAATTCTATTACCACGCATTTCACAAGTTTTTGAATTATGGAAGAGGGATGTGCAAAAATGTTCTCTCCAGAATGCGCAAAACATATCCTTCAATGCACACGGTGTTTACACGCGATATTTTTAAAGAAGACTAAATTTAAAAGTAGTAGATGGTATTTCTCATTTAAAATAATTAAGAGTTGACAGAAATTTGCGTTCTAAAATATTTACTTTCTTTTAATTTTTTATCGAAACCATTTTAAAATTTTAGAAACACCCTCTGTATTATTGCTGAATGCAAATTATTGCTAGAAATTTAATGTTTTGATGTTCCTAACTGATTACACCTATCCCTCAATTTACACGGAAGACAGGTTGCGCACAAAACCGTGTAAATCGAAATTTTAGATTTTGCTATGTAAAAACGTGTAAAACGAAAAACACACTAAATGTGCATAATATTTAGTTATTTGTTTGCATAAAACAAAAGTAAGGCATCTTAAAATAAATAAAGTTCATAAAATAACAAATATAATAGAAGTACATATTTAATTTATTTTACATCAGGAAAATATAAGATCATTCCAAAAAATTATTATAAGTTTAATCACTGTCAGCAATTTCATGAACTATTAGTCTTTTCTTTTCGATTGGTATGATATTCACTTTCATCACTTGAGCGTCCTTGATAGGATTCTACTTCAGTATTTGACAAGAATGTTTCAGATCGACAAGACTTTGTAGTGAAATCCGTAATTAACAATTGCCTAGGTTTTTTCTTTCTTAAGTCTTTGTGAACCTCTTCATATTGATTTAAGCACTTACTAAGCTCCCGTTGGAATCGGAGAGCTCGTTCAACAATCGTGCCATATTGTAAAAAATTATTACCTAATTTACTTCCCAACTGTAGTCCAACTGATGACTCTTGCTGTTGCTGTGAACGCATCTGCCCAGGTAGCATGCATTCGTATATTGCACGAGAAAAACACGTTCAATTTACGAATGGCCCTTCGTCTAAAAAACGTTTCGTTTAACGTCAAAATATCATGAAAAGTGTCGAGGAAAAAATAGTAGATATTTACATATATTTTTACGTAAGTATACGTTAGTTCTACGTAAATTTTAGGCATATTTAAGCGAAGGACTGCAGTTCATTCGTAACTTCTACATATAATATGTGTAAATTTCAGGGATTTACGTTTATTTTTACTAAAAATTTACCTATATTTATCACATATACGTAAATTTCTCCAGTTTTTTTTTTGCTTCACATATGCGTATATATTTACCCGACGTTTTACTGTACATAAACGTATATATTTGATAGAACTTTACGCAGATCGTCCCCGTATTTTACGGTACAAAAACGTATATATTTGATAGAAATTTACCTAAATCTTCCCTATTTTTTCTTTGCATATGCGAATGATTTTGGTAAAAATTTAGGTCCATAAACTCTCGTCTTTACTGTGTGTAAATGCACATTCTTGTTAAAAAATTTGCATAAATCTTCAATTAAATTTTTACTGCATTTATGAGCGCAATTTTTGTAAAATGTACATATTTTAATCTCATAATTTTTCTATAAATCTATGCAAACATTTTCTGCACGTTATGATTAAAAGTAAAAGTAAGATTTTTATATATCCGCCTTTTAGGTATGCATGGCAAAATGGAATATATATGTAACTGGAAAATTTAAATGCACTAATAAATGCAAAAAGAAAAAAATCTATTTAAAAATTACGTTATACGTAAAGGCTGAAAAGTCACCTTTAATATTTCATTTCAAAGTGAATATTTTTATATGCAATAAATTTCGCAAATGCAAGATATGCAATAAATTTTGTAAACTTGAATTCTATGTTGTGAATCAATCAATGCTACCGTTCATTTACCTGGCATAAGAAAATATCATTTGGAAAAACAGATAATTTATTTAAAGTGTTATTTAGCAAAACTGACTTTAGTAAATAACTGTAGCACACAGTTATTTACTAAACTACAATACAGATAATTACCGAATTCATTAAACGACTGTACCGCAGAACGAAACATCATACATTTAGATTATTTTAATATGCTAAATCTTAAAATTTTTTAATATAGGCCAGGAAGGATATTATAAAAATTAATCTTTTCCAATAGTTACGAAGTTGTTTTTTTTACTTACTTTCCTTGGAAATGAATGTTTAATATCTCAAATATTGAAATTCATATCTTCACATAATATGCAGATATATACATATATATATATTCCTTTGTTAAAATTTTGTCTATCAAGAACATGTGAAAGAAAATATTATTAATTAGCACCTGCAAGTTAATCGAGTAACTTCTATTTTAAAAATTTTCGGCATATAGTTACAGACATAATTAAGATATGTAAAAATTGTACATTTATCTTGCAATGCATTATAATCTATTACTGTTATCTTTCTCAGTTTTAAGTCTTATAAATATATTAGATCAGTGCTAAAAGTTCACCTTTACAGAAGAAATGCTTTATCGAGGTATTTTTAATAAAAAGTCTTTTTTTTACAATGCAACTAATCAATCCATAAAAAATTAATAGTTTCATAAAATTACGCAAATTCAAAATTATCTGAATATGCTCTTTATTTTATTTTATATAAACATGGAATTTTAAAAAGTTAATTTGTTTAGGAATAATCTAAAGTTTTTAAATATTTATTTCATGTGACTTTTCCTCTAATTATAAATGTACATGTTGACGTGAACATACCAATTTTATACATCTGCATTAAAGATTTTCTAACTGATTATTTTATTAAAGGTTTCTTTTAAAAGATGTTGATTTAACCATATCCAAGGTTTACTGCTGAAAAATTTGAAAACTGAATCTTAGATCAACAGATGAAAGTGTCTCTGAGGAAATTAATCACTGGTGGTCTCAAAAAATTGTGGTATGGGGCACAAACATTGCATGAAATCATCCTTCATTACACTCTTACTGGTATAAGACTGAGTCTAATAACTTAATTAGTCTAATAACCAACTTCAGCACTGAATTGTTACTATTACATATTGATATCTGTCGAATAGTTTAGCTTGGAATAACAATCCAATTAGTTCAATCCTCTCATGCATTTCACTAAAAATACAGAGGTTGTTTACACGATTTTAGAATGATTTCAGAAAAGAATTAAATGAAAAGCAAATGTTTTGGAATAAAGATGTCTCTCAATAACTTTTTACTTGAAATGAGAAATATCGTCTGCTATTTTTAAATTTATACTTCTTTCAAAATGAGGCATGTAAATAAGGTGTCGATTAAAGAATATGTTTTGTCGCTGTCTTAGCGTTTTAGTTTTTTATGCCTTGATTCTGTGTTCATGTTTACATACTACAATTGTATCATTCTTCTGACTTAATCCACTTTTCATCCAGATCTGTATAACTGGTGGTTGCTGAAATTAATTTTGTTTTTCTTAAGCAAAATATCTCGCTGATTAAATGTAAAACTCATCTTTCTACCAAAATTTAATTCTACGTCATCAGAATAAACTTCATTAAAGCGACACTTGTAACCAAGACAAAAGACACACTCGTGAAGTTCAGAAAGTGACATGATTCGGTGATCCTAAGTATTTTCAGTTGCGCTGAAAGTTCCTTAATGCTGTTTGCATTTTATTTAACGCTCTTCAAAGAGAAATAAGGAAATGAATGTATGTGCTGTTAAATAAAACTGAAATAATTCCCATTTCTAAATTCGAAGACACTAAACAGTTTTAAGAGCTTCCAAGATCTTCAGCAAGATAATGACTAGGAATTTAAAAGATTTTTAAAGAGCAGATTATAAAACTTAATTGCCAAACCAAAAATTAAGCTGATTATTTATTTCTCAAGAGTGTGATCATCACCTAGCTTATTTCACCCTTAAACTGAACACAAGGTTCTATTATTACTGATCAATCTATTTTCAGATTATACTATACTATTTACGATTACAATAGATTTACTATTTATTTACAATAGATTATATTATTTACGGTTTGAATTAAAAATCTTCGAACGTGCGTGAAAAAGTTGGGAAAGATTATACCTAATTGGTCTTAATTCTATGAGCTTAGGTCTCTTAAATTCTGTAGGCCTAAACTACTTTCCTACGACACCCTATAGTTAAATTGCGTGCAACAAACTATGTAAATTTCAAAAGGGCTTCAAGTCCACAATTAATGACAAATGCCAGGAAAACATAAATATCGAGATACAATCCAAATATTTGTTAATTTATTCTAAATATCTATTGGTTAAAAACGTAGATAAAGAAAATATTAAAAGTATCCGTATTTAGAGTCTTCTAAATCCAACTACCAGAGGATACGTAACTAATCACTTGTTAGGTTATGAAAATTTTAAAATCAAATTTTTTGTATTTTTGTAAATTTTTTGTACAATTTGTATTAGATTATAAATTTTTTAAGGAGCAAACGAAACTCACTTTAGTGTCGAGTTTTTATAGTGGGCGGTAAAATGTTTTAATATTCAGAGAGCATAAAAAACCGCGAAAGATAAATTAAAACACAAAATTGACTTTTTAACTTATAAAATTGCTGTAATATAAGGAAGTTAACATAAGTACTTTTGGTAGACTTAAAGGAGTCATTTAATAATGTAAATATCTGTCATCCAAAGCCAGTTGAAAGTTAATAAAAAGGGGGAAAGTAAGAATAATAATAGTAATAATGTACAAAAATGCGAATAAAAATTATGTATTGGAATAAATTGTAAGGAAATTTTAGACGTGTGAATGTTGAAGTAAAAATCTTGTTGAAGTAATAGTACCACACAGCATAAGCCAGGAACATCCAACACTACGGAAAAAGAATAAAAAACAGTTACATTTATAGTTGTGTCTTCTTAGGAGATGTCACGCCTACAATTCCATCAGGTGAGTTTCTGATCTCGTCACATCACTCTCAACAATAATTTTCAATAAAAAATTCAGTTTTGGAACCCCCCCCCCAAAACAAAGGACTGCTGAGAGCTATTGCATAAGAAAATAATGTATCTTCTACGTTAAAAAATTTTGCGCGTTACTTATAAAATCTGTTCTATTTATTAGTGGTTGCACCTTATTAACACTAATTTTAGTAGAATATTCATTTCATGCCATTCTGAAAATATTTGTGCGATATTTTATGATTATTTATATTGCAGCAAAATTAGCAAAACGCATTTTTAAGACCATGTGCTATGTATGTGTCACGAAAATCGTTGTCAGCCATTAAACTAAAAGTTTACTATAGCTTTACAAGGGTAACAATTGAATTTTAAAATAATATTACGAATAAAATCTGTTCTTAAATTGTTCAAATTGTTCCTTGCAAGCAATTCACAATAATGCGAATAGACGGCAGCACGAATAATCCATTTAATTTGCTTTTGGGAAGACAACTCCGAAGTACTATTAAACCTTTCTTTTGTATACCTTAGAGATAACTCGAAGACAGCCCAATTTTTGTTGTGAAATAGGAGGTTTTAAATAATCTTTTTCTGCTTATCCTCCTACCAATTTTAATAATTCAAAGCAACCTGTGCGAAAATTTCCTAAAATCATTTAAATAATTTAGTACCTAAAGTGGTTCTCCCTTCTGCTTTCCTATTTCATTTCTCGTGCAAATAGATTCAAAGTGCATCACAACCCGTTTTGTTTACTTGTGCTGGAAGAAGAGGGAAATTGAAAGTTTTTTGTCGTAAGTTTCTGAAACCAAAAACTGCCATTTATTGTACTGAAGATAAAGTATAATTTGACAAGGTATTTGATACATTTATGTGCATAGTTTCTGGGTACGAGGTATATCTGAAAGCTTTTCCGCAGTATCTATGAATAAAAGTTCTGAGCTGCTGAAAAGTGAAAACAGATTCCCTCCCCCCCATGAAGTTCTAGAGCAGGAATTCTCAACCTTTTTGCTGCAAGCAAAACGCTTTTATCATTGCTAGATGGTCATTTCCCTCTCCCATTCCAAAACATGAAAATATATATACATTTATTTAAATTTATTTTATTTTTTATGTGTCTTATCGATTAAATAAGAAAAAGTATAGGGAATGTTAATAAATGCTAAAACTCGAATAAAATTAGTTTTTTATATTTGTAAAATAAAAGTAAATACTTAACTGGCAAATAAAAGGTTGAGCGAAATTTCCTCCTAAAACTAATTAGGGGGGCATTACCCCTTATTGATAAGCCCTAGTCTAGAGATTATTTTTATTGTAATTGATGAGCAATTAAATGTTTAGGATCCGGGACTGGAATCACTTAAGAAATAATTGTGGTCTTTCTCTTTTATTCAATGTATGACGGCTTAATTCGAACAACTTTTAATTTGTAATTGAACAAATTTGAACTAATTTTTTGTTTATGAGGGCTACACATAAATTCGTCAGGTATTCTAATAATTTCAAACTAATTTTTATTTTATAAAGGCTGTATTTGAATACATTGGTAATCTATTCACACAAAAAAATAATAAGCGAAATTCTAAAATAATACTTTCAAAGCAATGAATGAACATACGCTGGAAAACCAAAACATTATAACCACATACTCAATAGTACATTGCGCGATCTTTAGCTTCCAAACAACTGCAACTGGCCTTGGCAAGGACGCACAAGTTCCTGGTAGATTTCTGAAGCTAAGTTGCACCAAATGCCTAAGTAGCGGTCACGCAAAGTCGAGACATTTCCATATGATGCTGTTTGAGCTGTTAGCTGCCACACCATGACATCCCAAATGTGCTCTATCGGGTTAAGATTCGGTGAGTTAGGTGGCCAAAACGTTAACTGGAATTCATCCGTATGCTCCCCAAACCCCTCCAACACAATTCGAGCCTTGTGATGCTTCCTGCTGGAAGATACCATTTGCATTTGGGAAGACAGATGTCGTG
>KK114940.1:305729-320722 GCA_000611955.2 Stegodyphus mimosarum
GGTTGTATTTATTCTAAGTTTATTAACAGTTATTTTAAGTTTTGCCTCTTTCCTGTTTATTTTAGTTTCAGCTCATAATTTTCTGCCAGAAAGTAATTTCAGAAATGCAGTTAATGCAAATGTGTAATAGTACTATTTAAGTCGATGCTTCTTCGACTTCTACAGAGAGAGTCTGAATTCCTCACTATCGCGCGTTTGCCTTTTGGTTACGTTTTCTCTGAGCTACTACGCTTGGCCATACTTTAGGCCTTTGCTTGGCTTCGCCGATTAAATTAATATTTAGGGGCCAACTACTTAGAATTCTGATAGCTTCGGCTATACCTTCCAGATAGCTTTAGTTTAGCTAGTTTAGTTTAATTTCATAGTTATTTAAATTCAAGCCCAAGTGGAGGCTTTGTGTATACTCCAAGTAGGAGTTGATTGTATTTATTCTAAAAAATAAAGGCTAGTTAACCCTTCTTACGTTTTACGCGTTTATTCTCACACTTAAGCGATTATTCACTTGCTAGTGTTCGTGAGGTTCTAAGTCTGAACTTTGGAATTAAATAAGTAAAACCCCCCATTTGGCACCCGAAGTTGCTCTCAACGAACCATGCCTCTAGGCACTGAAGATTTCTCGTTGACCTCTCCCACCTTTCAGTTCCCTCAGCCACAACGAAACTCCATGGAGGGATTCGGATTTATTGTGGAAACGATGAGAGCGGCGATGAAGCCAACAAGACCTTTTGATGGAAGAGGATGAGTAATGACCTTCCTGAAGCAACTAGATTTACACTTACGTTATATCGTGTGAACCAACCGCAAAAATTATCATCGCTACGACGAATTTAAAAGGTCAAGCCCTCAGCTGGTACAAGAATATTGGCAAGAGTTTGTTGGGGGATCCAGAATCCGAAACTTACACGTGAGAAAATTTTAAAAATTCTCCATTGAAAGCATTCCGAGTTGTAAGAGACCGCGCTAGACTGGAATCAGAATTATTCAGCAAATATCAAACTAATGTTGACAAATTAACAGATTTCATTTTAAGCAAGATCCATATTGTCAAATTATTATGTGGAAAAAGGACAGACAATGAAATAACTGAAATAATTTTGCCACGGTTGCTTCCATCAATTCAGGACTTTCTTGAAGTTAGAGATCCGCAGACGCTGCAAAGCTTATTCGAACTAGCTGTCAAATTTCAGAGTAGGCAAACGGCCGAAAACGCGTGTCCGAACAGTCTTAGACAGTATTCAAGGTTTCACGCCCAGACGAAACCTCAAGGTCAGCAGAATTCCTATCGGCAAGAGGGAAAAATAGCAAACACGGATAAGAGGAAAGCCGGTCACACCAAAGCGTGGGGAAATAAAATGCAGTTGGACCAAGGGGTTAAAAAAATTTAAACTAGTCACGGTGATCAGAAAGAGGGTGAAGTCACAGTGTGAGAAGGTAAATCCCTCAGAAATCAAACTGAATACGGTAGTCGTACAAAATTTGGCCTTTCCAGAAATCTAAATACTACTCAACGACGTCCCTACGACTGCCTTGCTGGATACCAGGCCTCAATGCAGCTTCCTGTCGCATGATCATTTTAAAAAGCATTTTTGTCGTTATAGACTGTTTAAGACAACCGGACAACGGGTGACTGCTGCTCAAGGCAAACAGTGTGTCTACTTGGGAAAAGTGTAACTGCTTGTTCAAATAAAAAATGAGATTCAAAAAATCAATTTTCTCGTAGTAAAGAATTAATTAACCGCAGTCATATTGAGGGTTGATTTCTTACGAGCAGCGAGAGCAAAAATTAATTTCACAGGTTCTACCTTACAGGTCAAGATGAAAAAAAAATGGAAGTTGAACAAGCCGCAATGCCGGATCTTGAGCTGAATCACCTCGAAGAAGGCGAAAAAGAAAAATTCAAGAATTGGTAAGAAATTTTGCTAAATTATTCGATGAAAAACCTGGCTTCTGCCAGATTGTTTCTCACAGCATAGACACTGGGAGTGAGCGTCCAGTTCGTTCAAAACCATACCGATACGATCGGGTGAAGGAAGACATTCTCGAGAAACACATTAAGAAAATTCTCGAGGACAAGATAATAACGCCAAGTACCAGCCGCTATGCTAGTCCCGTAGTTTTATGTAGAAAGAAGAATGTACTGCTACCCGCAGATCCAAACGCATGGAGATTCGCTACTGATTTCCGAAAACTAAATAGCATAACGAAATACGCCACATATCCCCTCCCGATAGTAGTTGAAATTATAAGAAAAATTTGGTTAACTAAATATATGACAACCTTAGACCTCACGTCAGGCTATTTTTAAATTGCAGTAAAAACGAAGGATGTCGAAAAAACAGCTTTTATTGCAAAGTCAGGCGTGTATGCCTTTTTGAGAATGCCGTTTGGCTTAAACGGAGCTCCGGCTACATTTAAAAAGTTATGAATATTGTTTTAAGGCCAGTCTTGGGAAAATGTACAGTCATCTATTTCGATGATATTATTGTGACTAGCGAAACCCTAGAGGAACACATTAAACATTCAGAGGAAGTTGTAACATTATTTAATGAAGCAGGCCTCAAAATTAATCTTAAAAAGTGCAAATGTGCGGCCAAGGAATTGAGATACCTCGGTTGTAAAATCTCTAAAAACGTATCGAAACTGACAGCTCTAAAATTTTAGCGATCAAAAGTTATCCACCGCCAACTACGGGGAAGAAATTATAATCCTTTCTGGGAATGTGCTCATATTACAGAGTATTCATTAAAGTTTTTGCAAAGATCTTTGAACCCTTGTTGGTGCTTAAACGAAAAAATACTAGGTTCACATGGACAGCGGAGGCGAACACAGCGCTTTCGGAATTGAAACACGCCTTAATTAACGCCCCTGTTCTTAAATTCCCGGAAGGTGATCAGAATTTGGAAATTGCAGCGGACGCGTTAGACTACGCAGTTGGCGCAGTTTTTCAAAAATGCAGATGCAAATGGGCAGCCAATACCTTTTTTAGCAAGACGCTTAATCAAACTCAAAGAAATTATCGCGCAACTGAGCGGGAGCTGTCCTATTAGCGGTTCAAAAATTTCCTGTGTACTTTGGAAGTGCCCCGATAACTGTGTATTTAGATCACGCAGCAGTTGGTCGCCTATACTCCGGTAAACAGTTTTCGCCACGGCTCATACGTTGGACACTAAAACTGCAAGGGTTTAATTTAATAATAAAACACACGCCAGGGAAAGAAAATGTAGTTGCAGACGCACTATCCAGAATAAAGATCGATGAAGACGGAAATACAATTAAATGTACGATGCTAAAGCCGAAAATAATTGAATCCCGGGAAACAATAACCGCCGAGTTAAAAACGGACCCAGAATTTAAAGATATTTATGCTTACGGGGAAGATCCCGAAAATTTTGAATATGTAGACTTAACGGCTATTTGCAGTAGAGCGGCTCATTACGAAATTATAGATAAATTGCTCTTTTACACGAAAACAACCAACGATAATCAAGAATTGCGGCCGGTAGTCCTAATGAGTCTACGCTTAAGTATTCTAGAGGAGTTCCATGACTCGAAAATAAGAAGCCCATGTTGGTGTTAGGAAAATCCTGCAAAGGGCCCGCGCAGAGGTACATTTTCCGCAGTTATAGAAAGTTGTGACAGCGTATGTGAGGTCATGTCACTTGCGTTAAATAATTAACGTTAATTACAATCCGGTCGGGTAATTAAATAGCATAAAAATCACTTTCCCAAATGAATTTTTGGCTTTCATTTACTTGGCCCCTACCCTAAAACAAAGATTAATAAAAACAGATGCTTGCTAACCATTGTGGTCATTTCTCAAAATGGGTGGAAATAGTTCCCCTTAAACGGGTTTCAGCAAAAATAGTAGCAGATTCGTTTCTAAATAAATATATTTTAAAATACGGGGCCCCAGTAAAAGTAATATCAGATAATGATAGGCAATTCGTAAGTAATTTATTTCAAAAATCTGTGTGCAGTCCTTGGCATATGCTTTCAAAAATTGGTACCTTATAGACCGCAATCAAATATTGAGGAATGTGCAAATAATAATATCCTTAAATTATTCGGGGATATGTTAAGAATTATCATGACCATTGGGACAACTATGTCAATGAATTAGGCTTTGCCTTGAGAACAGCAAAACATGATACCACACAAAAAACTCCTACAAAATTATTCCTAGGAAGAAAAATTTTAACGCCTCTGGATAAGCTTTTTTTCGTTCAACAAACACAGAAATAGTTTAAATTGAATGATATACAGAAAATTATTAATGAGGCCATAAAAAATTCTGATGCAGCAAGGTCGAAACAGAAATTACACTATGATAGAAAGAGACGCGACGTAGAATATACGATAGGCCAGAAAATGCTAAAACTAAAACATTCATTGTCATCCGCAGCCGAAAATGGGGTAGCTAAATTTGAGCCCAGGTTTGAGGGGCCTTTCATTATCGAGAAAATTAAATTTTGTACGGTTTACTTAAAAGCCGAAAATGGAGAGCAAACATTTGCTAACATCGACCAGCTGAAACCGTACTATAGTCGTACAGATTTTCTAATTTTAAAAGATCTATTCCAGGTTCCTGAGAGCACGCCAGGAATATGGATTTCGCAGTCGCCTAGCAGGGATCCCACAGTAACAAAACGAAAAGCGGGTAACGCAACAGCGTCCACAAGGCTCAGGCCCAGCGGGAATGAAGGATACGAAACAAGGAAAAGTTCCTCTTCAACAAAAGCCAGCGCCGAAGGGAAAGCGGAAAAAGCTAATGGAAAATAAGCAAAGAAAGCGTTCAACGCCCCAACCAAAGCTAACTATCTCGACAGAAACCAAAGGAATATGGTAGTCGAGATCTACGAAAAGAAAACCCGACGAGGCAAGATCCATTCCTTTTCAGGAAATCAGAAAAACTAAGAGAAGATTGAAAGATTTTGAGGCAAGTTCCGCATACTACAAGGCAAAGAGAAATCCAGAGTTTCGAACAATCAACCGACGAGAAGAGCAGGCCGATTCAACGCCCGAGGGACAAAAAGAAAGGAAAGGCCGGAAATGAATACTAGCCGCCCAAGAAGACTGAGAATTCGAAGTTTAAGATCGCCCACATGGCAAGAATTCTGCAAGACATGAGTGGAGCAGTATAGAAACCAAAAAAGATAAGTGAAAATTTTCCTTGTTTTCTATTTTGTACTGAAGGTTCGATTTATGTCATGTGTTTAAAGTTGCTAACTACTGTTTAAAATAATAAATTGAATTCGCAAGTTGCGAGAATGTAGTTGTAACTATATGTTAAACAGAAAAGATTTTTGAATTCGCAAGTTGGAGAGAATTTATTTTGTAAGTACCTTTGTCTTGAGAATTCTCAAGTTACGAGAAACTAATTTGTGAATTTTAGTCGAAAGACTTCAAGTGTGTTAACTTAACCCTCTGGAGGTCTTGAGAAAGTTAAGGTATTGTTTCCAAAAGCGTCACAAGCTTTGTCAACAAAGCTTTCGAAAAGCGCGCAATGTTTCTTTCACTGAATGCACGAAAAGCGTTAAGTAGTTTTTTTTATCCTCCCACACCTGCGGAGAATCATCACTTGAACTGATTAGTGTCGGCTGTAAAAAAATCAATCACTGTCAAAACTGTGCCCTTTCGTAGTTTTTCGAGAAGGTATATGTTAGTTTTGTTATCCGATTTAACAGTACTTGTTCGCTTTAGTCGGGATTTATGTTGTTAAATTTTGTGAAAAACCGCAAATCAAAACATTAAAAGAAAAGAATTATAAATATTTAATTTTTTTTTCTCTTCATAAACCTGAATTTTTATGTATGCATGTATACGTGCGTGTACGTGTTTATATATATTCATTTATTTTAATTTTTATGAGCAATCTATATGCATGCGGGCATAATATCAAAATATTTTTGTGCTTCTAATAACCTTCACTTTAATTATTTAATTTACCTCTTATATATGATTACTTGCCTAGGACAGATAGAAGGAAAATTTTCTCACTGAAACAGTATGATTTTCGATTTTTTTTCCTTATTTTTTTAATAAAGTAAAATATCTTGGAAACTTAGAAAATTTCTTATTTTATTTGTAGCTTTGGGTATTTTTCATTCAGACTTTATTTGAAATTACGGATATAAATAATATTTCACAACTTACTTGATATGACAGAACTAATTAACTGAACATAAAGTAAAAAACTTATTTACACTCACGTTTGTGAAAATTGCAACACCAAGAAGGAATCGTCATAATTGAATGCAATTTAATACACAGTTGAGTGGTAGTGGTACAAATAAATGATTAAATGTTCAAAGCAAACAAACAAGAACAAGAGATCAGAATCAGTATTTTGTGTGGCCACCACGCGCCGCAATAAGTGCTGCTACACGACGTGGCATGGAGTCAAACAAAGTTTGAATGTCTGACTGAGGAAGAGCATTCCATATCGTTTGTACGCGTACCCAAAGTTCGTCTGCAGACGCAACAGGACGAGGATCACGAGCAAGACGCCGACCAATGACATCCCACACATGTTCAATTGGCGACATATCCGGGGAACACGCAGGCCAAGGAAGAAGCTGTACCTGCTGCGCTGCAAAGAAGGATTTAACAATCCGAGCAGTATGAGGGCGGGCATTGTCCTGTTGAAATACAGCGCCTGGCAAGCTTTGAAGGAAGGGAACAGCTTCGGGCTGTAGAACTTCACGGATATACCGGTTGCTGTTCAGATTGCCCACAATTCGTAGCAATTGAGATCGTCTATGATATGCTATGGCGCCCCAGACCATAACTCCGGGTGTTCGTCCACTGTGGCGTTCGATAATGCACTCCGGAAGGTGGCGTTCACCGGCATAGCGTCTGACACGAATGCGGCCATCATGGTACCACAAATTAAAGCGGGATTCGTCAGAAAACACGACATGCTGCCAATCAGCACGCCAGTCTCTATGCTGATTGGCCCATTGTAGCCGCAGGCGGCGATGGTCGTGCGTTAGGGGGATCCTGTATAAAGGAGTCCGTGCGCGCAGTCCACACTGCAGCAGACGTCTACGAATTGATGAAGCACACAATGAAACACCTGTAGCTATTGACCACAGTGCTGCCAATTGTCTAGAGGAAGCTGTACGGTCCGTCCGCGCCATGCGGACCAGGTGTCTATCATCGCGAGCTGACGTCACATTTCGGGGTCCACTCCCGGATTTCCGAGTTGTCCGACACTCGTCCGTCCACTGCTTCCAAACGCGCATCACTGTGCTGCTGTTACGCTGCACACGAGAGGCTACTGCACGATACGACAATCCAGCTTCACGAAGGCCGATGATTCTCCCTCGTTCAAACTCTGTAAGTTGTTCAAATCTCGCTCTCTTTCGTCGACGAGGCATAAGTACAGATTGAGTTAACGTTTACCACTAGCAGATAACCACCGATAACCATACACGCCTCGCTACAGCCGTCTATTTATTCGGATCCATCAGCCGTTCAGAGGGCGCTGCTCAGCATACGCATGCGCTACGGATTTGCAATTCTAATCATTTGCATATCATGCGCTACTTTGCATTTCCTGAAAATTTCAGCTCACTCGCGTAAGTCCTTCATGGTGTTGCAATTTTCACAAACGTGAGTGTATTTGCTAATCGTAATCACAGACGTCTAAGCTTTTGTCACGCAATTTTCCGCTTTTGTGTATAGCAGTAAGTAAGGAAAGCCGCGAGTTTATTAATTGTGCCATAATGATGTAATTTTCTTTAAAAATCTAAGAAAATATTAGTACATTTTACTATTCCACTACTTAATTTTTGGGGGGATAAGAGGAAATAAACAGTTGCTCTTAGAAATCTTCTTGTTGAAAAATTATAAGCGCATTAATGAAAAAAAAAGGATTTTGATAGATTGATTTTTATGGGTTTTATTAGTCTCTATACCTTTAATTCTTTCTCCCTCTCTATATAGAAAGAATTAAACAGAGACACGAGACTAATGCTCTTGGTGCTTACTTATTTTTCAAATTTTATTTAATTCGATTGATTAAATGTCAAAGAAATTAATAAAGCTGACATTGTGCTCGTCAAAATCATTCAGCGTGAGTAGTGCACTGAAAATAAGAGAATATATGAAAGAACAATAAAGTGTTACGAAGAAAATGAATTATTGATGGTGAAAACTCGATTCATTCTTGGAAAACACGGATGATTTTAAATGTCCAATTATTGAACCAGATCACTTAATAGTCAGACGTTATATCAAACATATACCCAAACGTCTACATCATGCTATGGTCCAAACTGTTTTTTCTCATGTAAGGGAAAGATTTTGGATTCCTCATGGTCGAAGAGCAATTAGAGAGGTTATTTCTCATTTCATACCTTGCAAGAGACATTAAATTAAAGCCATAATCACAGAACCAGCTTCACTTCTATCTAACAGAATAAGCAGAGTATTAGTCTTTCAGTAACGGGTACAAATTTGGCTCATCCTATTTTTCTTCGAAAAGGTATTAAAGCTTGGATAGTTTTAATTTATGTGCATAGTATTTCATGTTATATATCTGGAGCTAATTAGTTCCTTACCAGCCGAAACATTTATGCAAGCCTTACGTCGATGTTTTGCTCAAACAGGTAGAATTTCCATCATGCATAGCGACAAAGCAACTAATTTCGTAGGAGCTTCAAGACGTTTAGAGAATTTGAATTGAGAAGCTATTCAAGCTGAATGTGGAGTGAGGAAAAATCAAGTGGAACTTCGGTCCTCCAAGTGAACTGTGATATGGCGGATGGAGGAAGTGAATGCTTCACATAATCAAACACCTGTAGAGGGAAATCTTGGACAAGCTTGTTTAAATTTCGAAGAGATGCAAACACTTATCCAAACGAATTATTGCCATGAACGCCTACTCATTTCATATATGATATAAGAAATTCCTCAATAATTGAAATAATTGAAAACATCGTAGATTTGGATATAATTGATGGAAATTATTTGAGAAAATTATTACGTTATGTTCAAAACGTAACAGAGCATTTCAGGAAGCAATTCCATAGGAAAAATCTTGTAATTGTTCTAGGAAGAGATGAAAAACAACGTGTAACTCGCTTGAAATTAGCAAAAGGTGAAAATATACGTTCCTTTCAGAGTTTACATCCTTTAGAAGTCAATTCAGAGAATGTTATTACGTCCACAAAAAGTAAGGAATCTTTACCTGGTGATACTAAACAACCTAAGCTGCTATGGGCTGTAGCAAAAATGCAAAGAAAGGGAAATTTTCTAGAAAATCAACAGGCGGAACACGATCTTTTTTTTTGCACATGAATACACGGGAACTAAAATTCTCATTCTGGCAGGAAAACGGAAAGTGGAAAAAACATAAAAGCCAGTTAAAATAAAATATCTAGTCAATAAAAATAAATAAATCCTTGTAAATTAATGAGACGCTAGGAACAAGAGCTCAATTTGTTACTTGTAGAGGAACAAGAACAATTCTTCCAACATCAGAAAAAATATTAAAAACCTTTAGTGGTGAAAAATACAAAAGAAAAATTCCGTCAAGAAAAAATAAAGTCATATTATGATCGTCAAACAAAAACATTGCTACCGTTGTGCAAAAAAAAAAAAAATATGTCAGGTTAAATCAAGTTAATAACTGGAAACCAGTAGTCATAGAAGTGTAAAAATCACTCAGATCATATATACTAAGATAGGAGAAGCAATATTTAGAAGAAACAGAAAGTTATCACAGTCACTAAAGAAAACAGTTCAGCTTTTGAAAAGAATAGAAGAGGAACAGAGCAAGCAGTTACCGCACAGAAAACGGATGTAAAAAATTATAATCCCAGAGCTTCTCAAGAGCAAGGTTTAGATCAATTACCAACAGTGACGTAGTTAGGGTGGGGCAAGGGGGGCATCACTTCCCGGGCGCAGCATCCAGGGGGCGCCAAACTGAAGTTACGAAATTTTAAAATGAAATATTTTCCATTCTTGGCACACAGAAGGGGGCGCAAAATCTTCAGTTGTCTCCGGGCATTGAAAATTCTCTCCGCGGCTCTGATTAGCGAACTCAAGAACAAAGGATAGTGTTATGTAGTGATTTTTGGTTAGTTTAGAATTATGGATTAATGTGTAGTTAATTGCAGTTATTTGTTAATTAATTATTGAGTGAGTAAATTATATACATTAATTTATGTTTATTCTAAATTTTTCTTCACGAGTTGTATTGCTTATGTTATTGAATCAATTATTCTTATGCGAGTTAAACAGAGTTCTCGTTCTTACGTTACGCGTTCGACAGTATTAGCTTTCGGGAAAGGAGACAATGGGAAATCGGTTGCTTTCTGCGTAATATTTGAAATTTAAAAATACTTCCTTTTTATTCACATGGTTGAAATTTATACTTCTTAAAGAGAAAACATTTACCCTTCTTATGAACCTACTTTGATGACTGTACGTCGCCCCGTTGGAGAATTATGCCCATTTAATTGCTAAAATTGTTGAATTTCGTGTTTAAAAATTTACTCTGCTATAAGCGTCGTTTTTGAGCACTTTCTCGTCAAGGTCATGTACTGCGTCCGGTTGCGTGGTAGGTTTGTCGCATTCTTTCCCTCACCCCTCCTTGTTGGCGAAGGGGGTGGCGAGGGTGGAATTTTTTTTGGTGTGAAGAAGGAAAAACTAAGTTTTCGCAGCACTGTTTTGTGTTTGGCGAGATTTGCATACTAATTCACCAAATTTGGTGATTTTCGAAAATTCTGGATTCTGGACGATTAAAATCGTCATGCAAGGCCATGCTCAGCCTTTTTTGCCTTGGATTCGCAGCTGTAGAAGCACGTTATTTTTTCTTCCTCTGGAAGAGCCGGAGATGGGAAATAAGATAAAGATGAACATCTAAAAAAACACATGAAGTTTACTCCTCCGCACTTTACCATCCCCGTGTTGGAGTCGAGAATGTTGTTTTTTCCCCATCGAATTAATACGTTGACACCATAGTGGATGCAACTTGAATCCCGCTATCCGGATCCTGCCTGATCGGTCACTTAGATCCGAGTACTACCATCAACTCGCCTGGATGAGAATAGACGGAAAAGGGAGGAACCTTTAGGAGCTCTTGTTTTGCTGCACGAATGCACTTTACCATCTTCATAGTGTCTGATCCAAGTGTCCAGATTTCTCGCCGGACTCCCTCGTTCAACATCTGCGAAGGACTGGTCGTCGGCATAGCCTTGTTCAACACCTGTTATGAATGGGACATCCAGAAAAAAAATCTATAAGATGAGTTAATGCTTAATTAAATTTTCAATTCTTCCCTTCAAGTGAGTTCAACCTTTTGATTGTTAATTTCACCTGAAATTTAGTACAGCTTGCGACTTAAATTCCGTGAACATGTTTCCTAAGTAATATGGTAAATTAAAATTTTTTTTAAGAGATTTGATTATTTGAAGTAAATTTTCCAGTGATGAATTATTAATGTAAGGAGTAATTATATGTGTATTTAATTTCCAATTAAATTCTATTTAACTTTTAGTCAAAGGTTTTTCTGCTGGATCTTAAATCCAGGCTGTGTATTTAAGCAACTGCTGCACTATTAATCTATTTAGGACTTTTAACTTTAACTTGGAATGTAATTAAAATTTATATATAATGAATTAAGACAGGATATTAAATTTGTTAACTTATCTAAATTTTACCTTTTTACTTTAAGTTGTTACTATTTTTGGTTGAGAATTAACTTTAACTTTTGCAAATTAAGGAACGATTAAAAATTTAAATTCTACTTTACCTTTAATTGAGTAATTGAATGTAGGAATAAATGTAATCATTTTTCTCCAACGGGTCTACTTGAATATGTAATATTTTCTAACTGCCTAAGGGATTTGCTAAATTTATGTATGTAATTTTTACCTGAGCAAATTAAGAAATTTCTTGAACTAAGTAATCTCTATCAATATTGGTAAAGACACCATGCTCGGTGATTCATTAAATTCCTGTGTATTTTTATGCTGGCCAGCAGAGTTTGATAACTGCATATGAAAATTTAATATTAATTTTTACGGTGTAAATTTTTGATTAATTCATCTCGGTGCATATTTGAAATTAGCAATATATATATTATAATTCTAAATGCATTATTTTAAATAGTTGTCACCTGAACACACCATAGATCTAGAAATTTAAGTTGAAAGATTGAGTGTCTTCCTTTAATGCTGCAATAAATATCCTTGGTTATATATATATATTTGATTCAGAGTTTTTCTTATGATGACTTGTGTGAATGTTTTTAACACCAGTACTCCTGCTTGGTCTTAGGGGTTGTTCGGGTTAGTAATACACAACGCAATGAATTATGGTTTTGATATTATTGTAGACAAATTATTGTAACAGTTAGTATTTAACATTTGGTACCACAGAACATTTGGTGCCGCGATATTAGTATATAACATCTGGTGACGTGACAAATTAGCACGTAACATCTGGTGCCGTGAAATTTCGAGCTCAGGCCTGGTCGGAGTACTTGTGTTTAATGATATTTCCTTTGATTTCATGTATCTATGTTTAGACTTGATACTTTAACCCCCGCTTTGTGAGTTGCAGTAACAGGTCTATGCATTGATCTTGTGCTTATTTCATCAGTAAATTTATTTTGTGCATTGATTCAGTATAGGGTGCATAACAAATTTGTACTTTTCACACATGATCTTTGGACTCTAAAGTGAAAACAACACAAACACTAACACGCAGTTAGATTTTAAGTGAAGATTTTGAACTGTTGTATGTGACATTATTCACTGTGGATTAGATTTTTACACACATGCTGTTTTAATTTTTATGATAATTGTTTACATTGTGTGCTCATATACAGGAATAGTGAATTTCTACCCAATTGTTACCTTATGCCACTTAGTTTTGTGGGGATTGTCTTAGACTTCCAGTTGTCAGTAGTATACCAGACCGTTTAGCTTCCTCTTGCTTATTGATTTATTTGTGGTTGTACTGTTAGGAATTATCATGCCTAAATCTACTAAAGCTACTCGTGCTGCTAGAAGGGCCTTAGATATGGCTGAGATTCAGGAGGTCGATACTGTTAAGAGACAAGGTCTGTCAGTTTTTGGGTCAGATCCATTAGAATCTGTACCTATTTTCACAGGATGTGATAAAGGAACTTCCTTAAATGATTTTCTCGACAGAATTGATTTGATTGCTACACATGTGGGTTGGTCTGATGCTGACAAGTTAACTGTGATTAGGGTAAAAGTCGCGGGTGAGGCTGCTGACTTTATCAGAAACAATCCTCGATTAAAGAGAGAAACAAGTCTAGCTTATTTGATAAATGCTTTAAAGGAAAGATTTTCTTCGGTGCATAACTTACACTCAAACATTAGAGCTCTCATTCAAGCTTTTCAAAAGCCACATGAGTCGGTTAGGCAGTTTGCTGCCCGTATAGAGGCTTTATCGTACAAAACTGTACCTCTAGAGAGGAATGATGATCCAGCAGCTGAAGCTCAAAGACAGGATTTGCTCCTTTCAGTTTTTATTGAAGGTTTGCAGCTTCACCTGAGGCGTTTGTTCCTTCCACAAAACCACAAGACATTTGCTGCTGCTAAACAGCAAGCTATTATAGAAGAGGATATGTGGGCTAAGAGCCATGAGAGTAGTGATTTTCAAACTGCTGAAGTTAGGGCAGTCCATACTTCCAAGTCTGTACCTGAAAAGCGTACATCAGACACTGCTGTATCAAACACTGAGCTCACGACAGCTATTAAGCTACAACAGGAGAACATTGCTCAGCTTACTAAGATGATGGGATCACTACAAACCCAGGTGCAATCTTTGTTGACTCAGACTCCCAGAATGAGACCTTTACAGCCTCGTTGCTTTAGATGTAATAAATTTGGTCACATTAGCAGGGACTGTTTTGACACCATCTTGCCTAGCCAACAGATCAGATCAGGCCAACCGCAGAGACAGGGAAATACTCAGAGTGATAAGCGTAACCCTCGCCCAGCTGTTCCAAATAATCACGTGGACTCAAATACACAGACTAGCACTTTAGCCCTTTTGGAGGTGCCATCAGTTTTTGTTGTGTCTGCTAGGGAGGCATCTTTGCCTATAGTTCAAGGTTCTATTTTGGGAAACAAACAAAAATTTTTGTTAGACTCAGGTGCAACAGTTAATATAATTGAATCTAAGTACATTAAATGTTTGGGTAATAAAATTTCCTTAAGTAACTGTAACATCCATTTAAAAGGAATTTCATCAGAGAAAGTTCATGTAAACAAAAAAGTTAAATTAGTAGTAGAATTTCAAAACAATCACTTTGAAGCTGAATTTTTAATTACTGATATCCCTCTTTCTTCTCAATATGGAGCTCTTCTGGGTACTCAGTTTCTCATTGACAATAAATTACATTTAGATTTTGAAACTTCTCAACTTCTAGGAAAGAACATAATTTTGAAATGGGATTCTAGTAAACACATGGCTGATGTCAATTTCATATCTCACCCTGTATCCAATTCTCCTTGTCGAGACTTTTGTTATTCTGTTAACAAACATAAACTTCCTCCATTCTCAGAGAATATTATTAAACTTGTTTCTCATTCCTCTAACTTTCATCATGACACTATTTTAATTGAACCTTTGCCAGAGCATGCACACAGTAAATTTGCTATTGCTAGATCTGTTAATAACAAGTCTAACTCTAACCACTTCTATGTAAAAATTGCTAATTTTTCTTCTGACTTCATCCATATTAACAAAGGTATGAGGTTGGCATTTGCTCAGCCTGTGATTCCTGGCTCTCACTTGGATCACGTTGTGAACAACACTTCTATTGAAACTGGAGAGGATTTTGAATCTTGGGGGGGTAATTTTGATCTTAGTCACTTACCAGAACAACAACAACAACTGCTGTCACTGTTGCTGAAACAATATAGTAACATCTTTGCTGCCTTTGTCAGTGAGTTAACAGGGTGTGATACTATTCTGCACAACATCAACTTACGAGATAATATACC
>KK114941.1:0-35486 GCA_000611955.2 Stegodyphus mimosarum
ATGAGCAATAAATGATCGGAAAGCATTGATTCATATTTAATCTAAAACTTTAAAAAAGAAAAAAGGCAGAAGGGGGGGGGAAGATAAAATTCAAAATTTCGATCTACTGAAACATGAGCAATAGTTAAAAAAAAATAGTGGTTAAACAATTTTAAGTACGTAATTTATATTTTTACAATAAATAGTAGAAACTCGCATTTATTTATAGCCACACTAAAATGTAACAATACAATGGAGATTAAATTCAAAACGGCACGCTCATTCAACACCGACTGTACGGCTCATTTCAACCATGTCCTTAACCACATATAATGGACACACACCTCCATTCACACAAATCTGTCGCATCTTTCATTTCAACTAATTTCATACTATTTTTGCACTTAGGACATTCGTACATATTCGCAATCAAACTATAATTCATGCACCATTCTATTACACATCTTTCGCCCTTATCTTGCAGCCGAATCAGATAAGTAAAATCCACGCATTCAACTCTTTCGACGCCAGCCATTTTGCTCACACAATCTACCAGAAGCACAGTGAAATCAAAGAATATACGAGTATATTGTCAAATCAAAGAATATGCATAGACGTTCTTTGGTGAAAGACGGAAAATTCAAAAACCGTTTAAATACTATAAACTGTAACCTTAAACCCTAACGATTTACATGACACCAAGAGGTTACCAGATTTGGCGCGACTTCACTTCATTTGGCGATTGCACCCAAATCTGCAGTCTAACCGAAAAAAATTCCTTATTCTATACAAAGCTGACTTTCTTTTAATTTATAAACTTTTACAAAATAAACATACATGGACTGTGAGATTGCCTAAAATGAAAAATTCCTTATTTTGTACAAAGCTTACTTTGTTTTAATTTATAAACTTTTACAAAATAAAACTGCAGGGACTGGAAGATTTTCTAAAATGAACAATTCCATATTTTGTACAAAGCTGACTTAACTAAATGAGGGTTTTAATTTAAAAATGCGAAAACACGAGTATTTGCTTCATTTAAAACACTTTTATGTTTAGAAGTATACGTTTACGCCCAACGGTAGCAAAAGTAAAGGTCGCATAAGCAGTTTATAGACCCGGGGTATGTTTGATTATGATTACATTTTATTAATCAAATACAACTAATCATTAATGAGTTATATTTTCGTTTAAGATAATTATCATTTCCTTTATGATAATTATGCTTAAATTTAAGGTAATTGTGTTTACATTTAAAATAATTAATATCATAATGCAATAAAATGTATTTTTACAGGACGAAATGGAAAAAGCAGCTGACAGCACGGATGAAAATTGCACAAAGACAAGGGCTGTGGCCTCCTCACTATCTTCCATCTGCGCATGCTTTTGCGCCTTTCCTCAGCACATCCTATTGCCAATTGTCATCAGCAGCTCTGGGTGACAGCATCGCTGGAGCCACAGTTGGTGATAATGGTGCAACTTCATCTGAACTCGATGACAATAAGTCATTAGACGACAAGTGAATGTACTTCTAATAGTTTACTCACGCAGTTTTATTGAGAAGAAAATACAGTGTTTTCCAAGCCTTGGCTTAGCTATGTGATACGACTGATACAAAAGTATACGTACTCCAAAGTTAGCTTGACTTAAATGTGTTAAAAGATTTATAGCCAACTTCAAAAGAATGAAAATTAAAACGCAGAGCTTGAAGACGATGATAAGAATGACTCTGCTAATTCACTGTAAATTACTTCTTGTTCATTTTGTAATAAAGACTCATTGAAGAAAATGGAGCATTGAACCATATAAAAATAATCATGTTAATGTTTTCGACCATCGTATTTTATTAAAACAATTTCTGTCAATAGTTATTCCTGTGGGGGGAGATTAACCTCTTTTGCTAACTGATAAGAAATTAAATAAGTGCAAAATGATGTACGAAACTAAATGAAGATTACTCAGTTTTTCAAAATTGATATTTTTCTTCATCCATAGTTTTTATTCAATTGAAACTTTTCACTTGGTTAAACTTAACTAAATGAGGATGTAACGGAGAATGTTATAGAGCACATTATACAAAATATTATGCGTAGAATACAAACTCTTCATTCAGTTTCTTAGTGCCATAAGGCAGGCAAATCATGTTCGCCTAGTTTTTAATTTTATCAATTAATTCGGGAAGAGATATATTAAAAATTTATGTGAGTTTCACATATTTACTAAAAAAGACTGGGAACTGCATATAATCGTGTTATTATCATGTTATCATGTACATCATCTTATATATGTTACCATGTTATCATGTATATCATGTTAGATATCACATTAAATGGAAGTTCGTATGAGTCATGATGGCCATGATTAGTAATTACTACATCATGATTAGTGAGTCGTGATTAGTAATTACTACGTCATAATAATATGCGAAAGAATTAAATACTAGCTTACAATAACGGGAAGGAAAACTACAACAGGCCTTACAAAATCTTTAAAAATTTGTTTCATAACACGAAGAAAGCTTATCTTATAATCCAATTCGGTTCATGCTTGCATCCCCATGTGTGATCCACGTGATAACCATGGTATTGTGCTGTTCCATTTGCGTACTGATGAGACCATATTTGACTTCCAAAGGTTAATTTACACTTCAAGAGAGAAGAGAAACACGTCTCAAATAAATAACAAAAGTGAAGCAACAATGTGTTAGGCTTAGATTTTTAGCATAGAACCTCTATAGATTTCGAGGGCGAGAAAAGTCCCTCTTCATCAGGAGCAAAGAAACCTGCAACTGAAAAACCAAGTTACGAAGATATATGTACCATAAGGAAGTCGAGAGAGACGAGAGAGGAGCACCATCTATTAGTAGAAATAATAACAAAAATTGAAAAATTAGGATAATAGAAATATAAAAGCGTTAGGGAGAATTGGATTTAAATCATTAACTAAACAAGGTAAATTTTTGTGAATGTGAAAAGCTCCAAGAAAATCTAATTCTCCAGTGGAAGAAGCTTTCTGGATAATTTTTGCAGATTTTTGCAGTCGAAATTGTGATTAAATTTCCAACTATGATTAGCAATCGAAGACTTGTAAATTTCACCTTTTCGGGCATAAGATTCTTGTTCCTTAATGGGAAAACCTTAATGTGCTTTTGGTTTGGCCGATATATCTCGAACCACACACTGACAAGATATGCTATAAATTCCCCAAGAATTGAAGTCAGAAATAATATCTTTGAGGACTGAATATTGGATTTTATTGATAGGCCAGAAAATGGTTTGAAAACTGAACTTCTGGAGAATTCTTGCAATTTTGTAACTGAATGAAGAATGAAAGGGAAGCACGACTGGGTTATTAACGTTATTTCTAACAGCGGAATGTTTTCTTGATTGGAAAGAGGAAAACCTTTTAAGAGCTTTATAAATGACCACAGGAGAAATCCTCTGTCAATCTCAACCCCTCTCAAATAATTGAGTTCATTATCATGTACAAATTCAAAGGATTCAAGTGGATGGATGGATCAATCGAATTAATAATCAATAACCTTCTTTGTTAACTTCAAAAAGCACGAATGTGTCGTCAACGTAACGAATCCACAGACATTGGCGACACTTTCAAGACGACTTTGACTAGACGTATCACATATTTTATCTATTATTAATTCGATTGGTCCATCCATCCAGTTCACAATTGAATCTGAATCTGACAATACTCTTTCCTTCCTTGATATTCTTATATTCCGCAATGAGTCTGATTTCAACACTACCGTTTACCGTAAACCCTTTTCTGCTTGTTTGTCTCCCCATGCTGCCATGTCACCCGACTAACAAAAAATAGCTTCTTTTTACTATTATGTTTTTCGCACGCTCAGAGTTTTTTCTTCTGAATCTCTACTTCATAATGAACTCAATTATTTGAGAGCAGTTGTCATTCACAGAGGATTTTCTCCCATGGTCATAGACAAAGCTCTTAAAAGGTTTTCTTCTTTCCATTCAAGAAAACATTCCGCTGTTAGAAATAACGTTAATAACTCAGTTGTGTTCTCTTTCACCCTTCTGTCAGTTACAAAATTGCAAGAATTCTCCAGAAGTTCAGTTTTCAAACCATTTTCTGGCCTATCAATAAAATCCAATATTCAGTCCTCAAAGATATTATTTCTGACTTCAATTCTTGGGGAATTTATAGCATATCTTGTCAGTGTGTGGTTCGAGATATATCGGCCAAACCAAAAGCGCATTAAGGTTTCCCATTAAGGAACATGAAACATATGTCCGAAAAGGTGAAATTTACAAGTCTTCGATTGCTAATCATAGTTGGAAATTTAATCACAATTTCGACTTTGGGTCTGAAAAAATTATCCAGAAAGCTTCTTCCACTGGAGAATTACGTAGATTTTCTTGAAGCTTTCCACATTCACAAAAAATTACCGTGTTTAGTTAAAGATTTTAATTTAATCCTACCTAACGCTTTAAAATTTTTATTATGTTAATTTTTCAATTTTTATTATTATTTCTACTAACAGATGGCGCTCCTCTCTCGTTTCTCTCGATTTTCTTACGGCAGCGATTCACAAACTGTGGGGCGCGAGCATATCGAAAAGTCGAAAATAAAAGATTACTTAAAAAATTATTAATTTATTGAAAGGAAGCAAAACAAAATACATTCTGACATAATAAAAAATAAATGCACATTTACACTGATACAATTTACTTATAAATGTATACTGCACAATGTATTTGATAATTAATTTATCAATACTAAATTAAGAACAATTTTAATAATTACTAATGACTCCCATATGTCATGCGGAGCAACGTTATTCAAAGGAAGGTTTAATATTAGAAATTGACATTCTAAGTTCCACTCTGTTTAACTAAGATCTATATTTTTTTGCCTTCAGAGCAGATACCGCAGAAAATCCGGTTTCACAAAGGTAGGATGTTGGAAATGGCAACAGGATACGAACTGCTTTAATTTTCAGTGCAGAAAATTCATCATCCACCCCTGCCCAAAATTCAAAGAGTGATTTATTACTAAATTGCCTTTTTGAGTTCGCCACTTGACGTAAAATCTATAAAGATTTCTTCTTCGGCAGTTGAAAGCCCTTCTGCAGTATTTTAAAACGAATCCCTAACCCACTCGTAACTTGCTACCAAGTTGTCGTCAGCAAGAAAATACTTCTTGAAATTCTTAGTCAACATGGCTAAATGATGTTTAACGTTTTCAAAAACAACTTTCACATGCTGTTCTTCAAGCTTTTTCAAACACTTCTAGATTTTTTTTGCTTTAAATTTCTGCCCCATAATTCCAGTTTTCTACAAAAGGCATTAATTTTATCACTGGTCTTTAAGATATGTATATTTGCTCATTGGAATGGAAGATTCAAGGTATTTAATTTCTCGACTATATCGACTAAGCAGCTCAATTTGATCACAAATAAATTACCTCGAAACTTTTAAGCTTCATCTCGGTTTTTCTTTTCTAAAAAGGTGGTAATTTCCTCTCCTGATTCACAAACACACTGCAAAACTTTCCGATGTGACAACCATCTTGTTGTGCAATAAAAGCAATGATGAATATACTTCACCAATGTCTTTATAAAGTACAGAGAAGACTTTTGATTTCGGCGGTTTCATTGTTATATAATAATCTACTACGGTCACAGCTGTCTTGGCACAATATTCAGACCATTTCTTGATCATTCATTTCTTTGGAATCTAAGCTTCCCTTTGGATCATGCAATGTGTCCAGATGCACAGTGGTGATTTTTGTTTCACAAGTGCCTGTATACTTTGGAATCTTCCAGGCATTGTACCAGCACCAACGGTGCATATTCCGATACAATTTTTCCACTCTTTGTTTGCCTCGTTTATAAAATATTTTAAAATATCAAATAATGCTAGTGCTGTTGCTTTGAGTTTTATTGGTTTACAAAAAAGTAGTTCTTCTACTGCTGACATACCATCACAAAATCTAACATACGCAATGAAATGAGCATCTTTATTGGTGTTGCCTCATCAAGCTGAATTGTTAACAATTTGGCATGCAACTTTCTGAAAAGCTGCTGCTGTACATCTTCAGCTTTGTAGCAAGGAAGCAGCTTTGTAGGACCTTGTCGAGCAACAGTATCATTTGATAGATGTATGGACAGCAAATCATTAGCAAAATTATCTCCAAACATAGTATCTACGATCTCAACTGCAGCTCGCAAAATAAGCTCTTCGATAGGTTGCGCAGATGTCCGTGAGAATGTCGAATGTCATGGATAGACAGCAACAGAGACCAGACTATTTTTCTAATGACATTCGTACTTTTAGAAATGGATTATTGAGGAAGTAAATATTTAATTTAATTAAAACTTATTTCGCAATCTGTTCCAGTTAAACAATTAGGAAGGAAAAGTAATATAATACTTATTTTATTATTTAAAAGTAACTTACTTAAAATATCTGTTACTTAAAAGTAACATATACAAAATTTAAAGTTAGCTTGATCATTTGCATGGTTTATAGTTCAAGATCATATTGTAGCTTTACCGTCAAAGTACATTATTACTGCATTCAGTATATTGTTATTGTTTGGGGGGGGCGATGAAAATTATGATTGAAAATTGGGTCGCAAGTATTAAAAGTTTGAGAAGCACTACCTTAGGGTATAAATATGTTCGTAACTTGGGTTCGTACCTTAGGGTATAAATATGTTCGTTTTAGCTGCAGATTTTTTTGCTCCTGATGAAGGGGGACTTTGTTCGCCTTCGAAATCGATAGAGTTTCTATGCTAAAAATCTACGCCTAACACGGGTTGTTGCTTCACTTTTATAATTTACACTTGTCGTAATATGAAGCTGACTGGCAAATAAATTAGCCAAGTTGTTGCTGACTGCTCGTCTGATCTTACTTCATCCCCTCAATTACAGGATTTGTACAGATTCTTTTCTTGTGTTTGTGTTAAAAGACAAGAGCATATTCTTAACAAAGATCTAACGAAACTGAAACAGCATAGAACAGCTATCGCTGCAGTAGATCAGTAGCAATGAGGGAAGTGGGGACGAAACTGAATTACAAGATAGACATTCCCATCTTATGAAGGGATTAACATATCGAGAATCAATACAGCCTGTGTAAAACTTGGAACTTTTTTTTCCCTTCCATTAGCAGCAATGCATTGCTGTCTCCTCTTAATGCAATCTGTGATAAAATTTAGGAAACTTTACAACTTACTCTGTTAATCTTTTAATACATCAGATGCAATTCAAAGCTTAAAGTTCTACAAATGTGGAATTTTAGGAAACGCTCTTGCATGATCTTCGTTGCATTTATTTACGAATTACTTTGTAGACACATTAGATTTTTTTAAGCAGGAGATGTGAAAAATTAGCAATGCCCTCGCCGGGATTCGAACCACGGACCTCTCGAATACGTGCCAAGCGTACTGACCACTACACCACGAAGGCATGCTAAGAAGGCGGAAGAAATACCTTATAACTCTTGAACGTTTTAAATGCATAATTGGTCCAGTAGTGTTTTTATGGTTGAACAGTCCTTTAATTTACGCTTGAAGACCTTTTGAGTGTTAAACTTCTACCACTTGAGCCACAGTACCACTTGAGCATGACCTCTATAAACTTCCTTCATTTTTGCTAGCTTCCACAACTGTTGACACAATCTGTCATCATCTATCAAAAGTACTATAATTTATATTAAAATCATTAGTTATATTAATGGGTTTAATACAGTTTTCACTTTTTAACTGGAGTAGATATTCCATAGTCTTTCATAGTCTCCAAAATCATTTAAAATCTTCTATTGAGACAAATATCGTTTGAATAAAATTCATTTGCTACTTGAAATACTTTCTTTAACATAACCAGTTTTGTGAAGTAAGAATGTGAGCCATTTGCGAGTTAGAAAATGAACACGATTGAGAGAAAATAGCTCTGACAGTTCGTTTTAAAGGTAAATAAGTAATTCAGAGTTTAGAATTGATTCTGTAACCATCAAAATGGTTTGCAATTTTTCAAAGGAATTAAGGCCTTTCCTAGTACTTTTCTCAAAATAACTTTGATATTTTCTCCATTCTGTCTAGCATCCACCTCATTAATCTGCTTTTTCGAACATGGAAAGCTCTGTTACTCTTGTTGTTTTGTACCAAAATAATTTAGTTAAGATAGATCTGTGATATTTGCAGAAATCTTCTGCAGTTAGTTACCTGCATCTTTGAAATTCTCAGCATTGTCAGAATTCACAATTCAGCACACATCCTTTCTTGACACAGATAAAAAAAATGCTAGAAGGCAATGCTCGGCTAGATACAAGATCAACTGCGGAAGTAAACAAAGAGATGGAAGCCTTGTCTGTATCTTGTCTATAAACAAAGGTCCAGGAAAGTCAACTGAGCAATATCGAAATCTCAAAAGAATCCTTAACAAGTCTGGATCAAGATTAGGGCTGTTATCTTAGCAACCATTCAGCGACTGTCCATGCTTAAGTTTTCAAAGGTGCATCGTACGCAGTCTTAACCTTTGTACTTTGATTCCCAGACTACAGCATGATGAGGAAGCGCAAATAATTTGCCTACAAAGGATTTATGGATGTAGATCATGCCTAAATTTACTACTTAAACCGATCAGACATCTTTCTGCAACCTCATAATGACTGTTCAATGCATTACAATCCCCATGCCATAATTATACAATTTCATACACCCATTTTTATATGCGCTGTTTGTTTTCAACATGTCAGCGACATCTGCATCTCACCCGTTCTACATATCCTATTAATTCGGAATCTTTTCGAGTTTTGATTTCCATTTAATTTGAATTACCTGGTTTACACGAGCCTTGTCACCAATTCCCTGACTGTCAGAATCCATTTCCTTACTTTGGATTACAAACCTAAACTAGCTATCCGTAATAAGCAATCCCTTAAATTTGCCGAATGTAATCTGAACCGATTAACATATGCATGCCAGTTCAATCCCCTACCAAAAGCTATGTTTCTAATCCACTAAGATGGAATTCCTATTTAGTTAAGCCTAATCACATCAATCACCAACACTTCTTTATCACCAGAGTTTATTCCTTTCAAGAAATTAAGCATAAACAACAGCTAAGGTTTACTCACCTTCCAAACCCATAAATCTAGAAAGTTTCTCTCCTAATGACCTTCAGTATTAGAGAGTTGGCAGTTTACTTTTTTATAAATGTTGTATTACTACCGCTGTCAATTAACAGACTTACCATCTTAGACTTTTTGATTTATTTTAATAGCGGCGCTGAATGTCTGTAATAAATCTGACGACCAGTTTCCTCCTCTTCTGAATTTTGTAAATTTTGTTTACACTCTTCATTTTTATTTTCGAAACAGCGAAACGACAGCACCGCCGTTAATTGGCGACCCTTTTTCTTTTCGCTGTTACATTCGATTGAACTTTTCAGTTCCAAAGTCTTACTACATACTAGATAATAATGAGGTTTTTTAGAAATTTTAAATAGCTGGTCCCACTTCCAGTAGAATTTTAAGATATGCCTGCGGTTAGATGTATGTAACAACGTCCTTGTGTTTTTCACGATTTTCTTTTCTCTGAAAGTCACTAAGCAAACTTTTGAGTAACCTGAAATTAATCTCAGCAAAAAACATCTTCAGTCTCTGTATCAGTTAACGCAACTGCTGTTAAAATACGCGCTTAAGACGCTTCACTGATTTCTACTTTTCCCAAAAATCCAGTTAAATGCTCCAATATTAAATAATTCACTCGACTCGCATTGCCTGTTGTAATTCAGATTTACAGTGGCTGACATTTGTTTCCCCACACTTCTGTTTTTCAGTTTTATTTGCAAGTATCAGTTATTAAATATTAGCAAATGATTTCATTTTTCTTTCTCGTGTACTATTCATCATCTTTATAATCTTTTTGAAAATATGCTTGTTTTGAAAAACGTTATTCAAAATGTTCTTTTTTCCAATGGCGGGCCCAAACCGTTCACAGACGTTCGCCACTCTAATGCCAAAAGCGGTGGTCACTTTATTATGGTAGCACCTATTAGATGGGCTACTTTTGCCTCCTATGAGGGGACAGACGAATACAACCATGCCTCCTCCGGGATTTGAATTCGGGCCCTTTGGTATCGCAGTCGGCTCCCCTAACCAGTATACTGCCTGGGCTGCTTATTCAAAATGTGCCTGGTTAAAAAAAGTAGCTTATTCGAAAAATTCTAAAATTGAACGCATAGATATATTCGGACACTTTCGACAAGTAATATATCTTTAATAAAAACATGAAAATAACAGGGCATTCAATATTTCATTCGATATCCTTTAGTTAAAATTACAGTTTTCGTTCGATCTAGAACGGATTTAATTGACTAATTTTTTTCGTGTAAGAATGTGCCATTTTGTTATATCCCTCCATAATAATTACTATTTTTACTCGCGCTAGTAGTATGTTTCCATTGACAACTGGTATTCAAATATTTATTACAACTGAGAAAGAGCAAGAATTACGACTGAATAATAGAGTTTACTGCTTTGATTTTTTAAATAAACAATGAGCTGCAACTTAAAACAACGTAAACAACAGAATCTAAAATAAAACTAAAATTCATCACGAGCCACTACTTGTTGCCATCCAAGAGAAAGAAATATGAATATTAATATTGACAAAGCGTTAAAGAAAATTTCACAAAATATGAAATAGAAAAAAAAATGAAAGCTTTCAGATTTTATATTACGCCCAAAGGGGTGTTTTTTTAACGTTTTGTGTGTTACCTTTATTTATTAAATATTAGGCTCTTCGCACTTAAACCATGTAAAATTCAATTGAAGAGCAATATCACAAAATATTTAAAAATAGCATATCTTTAGAACTGCCTATAGACAGTCTCGCGCGTAGAGATAAAAATGTTTTCTCTATATAGCTATATAGTTTAAAAATGATAACGGCGTTTATTGTGACACGCCACAAAATGCCATTTCGAAACTAACAGCCCTTCTAGGTTAACGCTCCTTTGGACTAAAAATACGTAATTAAACAAGTGAAAAAATATCAGATACTTGAAATTAAAAATAATAATTACTCGCGCTACGGTTGAGCCACTATACTACACCCCCATGACTAAGTTATGTTACGAACATTGAGCAATAGGTAGCGAACTAGCATAGCAATGTTAAGCCATTGTCAGAGCTGAAGAACTTAAATATAATTCCTGAATTTCACTAGTAAATATTTAGTTCTACCTTTGCCAGAATTTTTTTGAACCTCATATGGATTTCCGTGTGGTCTCTGCAATTTGTTGTAGTCAGGTTTTGTCGACTCAGGTAAAATATAACCTGGTTTCCAGCGATCGAGGGATACTTTGACATGTTTTCCTTTTATGCTAATAGTAACGTATTTATCCTTGCAGTTAATGACAGTAAATGGTCCTAAAGGAGGTAGTCTTTGGGTTAACTTACAGTTTACTTAGTTAAGTCAAATTCTTTACTTTTAAGTTTCGTCATAAATGCTGGCCGGCTCTGTAAGCACGAGCAGTGCTTTCTGCTAATTTACTGGTTTTAATAAAAGGGTCTTTTAAATACTTTCCCATGTCTGTCTTGTAATTTCCAAGGCGATAACACGTTTACATCATCCAGAGTCTCTATTTTAGTTTATGTTACCAAAGAGAGTGAGATTCTGTACATGAAAAAGTCATTTTAATGTTAGACAACAAAATTTATAAGCTCCCAGAACTTCTTCATCTGCTAAGCCTTATTATTCCTTAAAAAATATGACAATGTGTAAACTGTTAATTCACTTCGTGAGTTAAGAAAATTAAATAGGGACAGCCTGATTTAATCAATGAAAATAAGTTGTCTAGAAATAAAGATCCGAAGCTCTGAAATTTTTCGTGTGCCAGTTAGATCAACTGTGCCAGTAATTGCATTATGGAGACGCACGATCGACCATAAAGAAAATATAACAGTAACATCACATGTGATTTCTTTAGAGAATTTATGGTTTGCTATGAAGGAAATTCTTCAGGATAAAAATACAGCAATAAAATTATTCAGATTTACAGCAATGACAAAAAATAAAATAAAATAAAATTGCAAATTTTTAATTTACAGCGTGAGACAGTGGATTGATACGCTTGCTAAAAATGTCTGAAAGGTTCCAGATTTTTACGATCGCCTAAAAACGGTTTATTAAGGTTTTTTACGCTCTCGCTGAGCTTGCAGTCTACCAATTTGCTCTTGCAATCCCTCCTGCTAACACTTCTTGTCTTTTTAGCTTTATTTAGCATCATTTGCTTCGCATTTACACCACATACAGTTCAACAAGAAAATCGCCCGCTATAAGTTTTTAAAAGCTGTGTAGCAGTATGTTTGGAATTCCCGATGCAGTGTTAAGTGTTTGCATGCATTTATATTTCAGTCTTTTCTCAGTTCATCCTATCAATATTCAGTTTTCTTAGTAAGATGACTGATAATTTTTTTTCCTTTCATTATTAACTTTTTATGTGTTAAATTTATTTATTAAATATCACGTTCTTCGCACTTATGCCCTGTAAAGTTAATTTCAACAGCAAAATCACAAAATATTTAAAAACAGCATATCTTTAGAATTCCCCATACAGTGTTAGAGATTGCTAGCGTATTTTTATACTCGCTATATTATTTCTTTAAAAACTAGCATCATAAATAAAACGAAAATGTATATAACAGAGCCGGGACAAGGGTGAAGCAAGTGAGGCACTTGCCTCAGATGAATCACTAGAAGGGGCGCCAAATTGGCTATGCGAATTCGAAAATTACACTGTGTTTTTAAATTTGCCGGTTATTATTAGGGGAAATAAGCTTCGGCAAACTTAAATCAATGAAATAATAGGAAAAATTGCAAGAAAAATCTGGAAATTAATGCAATGTGTATTTCAATGTCATTTCTTATTTATCAAAAAAGGATTTTTTTTAACATTTTCATTTGAAAGTTATAAATAATTGGCTATGTTATTTTCCTGAATTTATAAAGCTACGATTAAACAATACTTTAAGAACTATGATATTTTGATTTAATACAGTTACTTTTGTTTAATACAAATATAGCTATTTTGATATATATATATAGAAGCGCGTATTTACCTTTTTGCCTCAGGTGAAATAATATCTTGGCACGGCTCTGGTATATAATGATTTTAATAGAACCAGCTAGCGTAATTTCATAAAAATACTGAATATTTCTAATTAGATATTTCATTATTTTAATAGAAGTTTATTTTAATCAATCAATTTAAAAAGTAGAAAAAAAATATCCTTAATAACTGCATTTATTGTTTGTGATAAAATCGCTTAGTTTATTACTCAGTAAACTTACACATTAAATTTGGAAGCATCTTAGGCATTATTGAACGACAACAAGCAAGCGCGTGGAAGATAACAAACAGTATTTTATTTCCACCGTGGCAACATATTGCTTTCAAGGAGCCGAGTTTTTTTAATTAAAATTGAAATATATATATCTTACATTTTCCCGAATGGCAACAGTCTCGTTCGCTGGAGATAAAAGTGTTTTACGCTGAAATGTGTTGCCATTGCTCGCTTTCAAATTGTTGAGTTTGTTAATAAAAAATTCATTTAAATTTTACAAAATATGAAATAAAGAATAAAACACTAGAATTCAAGATTGGGATTCTGGTGGATGACTTCGTAATTCAGAATTTGATGTTTTTAGGTACCGTCGATTTTTCACAATGCGAGGAACTTACATATATATAGATTCTTCATTATTTAATTCCTTTAAAAATAATGCGGGCGATAATATCTAGTGGCAACAATGGAAAAGTAACGCCCCGTTTATAGTAAACAAACGCAAAATCGTATTTCGAAAGTAAATCCCTGCTAAAAAGCACAGAATTAATATAAGTTTTTACGAAATTAATTTAGTTTAATAATTTGTAAACCCCTGCCCAGCTAATCAGAAATATCAGTTATAAATTTCCGAACTTTGTGCTGGAGAATGTTATTTAATATTTTTATTTTGTTCCGTAATGTTTATACATCGTATACTGCGATAAAAGAAGCAACAGTACGATTGCCTTTTCGTGGGAGGACAGGGTGGGATATATGAATTTAAAACCATCATGCAGTTGGTTTTTTTGCCAGTATAATTTTCTTCAAGAGATTCATTTTATTACTTAAGCATTTTTCTATAACATCAAAAGCCATTATATTTATGATTCATGGTTATCAGTACAATCATATGCAGATTTTACATTTCTTTTAAGTGTAGAAATGATGATGATGATATTTTCAAAATAATGTATGACAAAAAATAAAATAATTATGGTGTAAACTGACGAAAAATATTCTTTTAATTTATAGTTTGCTTTTATTTTTTTATTTTTAAGAATTTTAATCAAAGTTTCCTTTTTATTTTCAGCCCGCTTAAAACAAGTAGTGTTTATACACGTTTCTTACACGAAATACAACTTCAGCAATTCAGTTCAGAGTTATAAGTTTTTAAATTAGCAAGTATTTTAAGCAATTTGTTATAGCTTTTTATTATAATGGGAACTATTTTCACGCTGCATGAATTATGAACCCAAAATCCAGATTTTATATAACATGGCTCTATGTTATATTCATAGAAGCTTGCTTTGAGTATAATGTCTTTTGACTGTAATAATTGCTGACATATTGCATGTTACTTCTTGTATTTCATATTCTCATCTGAGCAGACTTGCAAGGACTAGTATTGAAAATAATTATGAACAAAAAGGACAATTATTGTATTTAAGCAAAATATTCCTGATGTTTAGCTATGTTTCTTACTGATAAAAGATGGCTTTTCAGGAGGAAACATGCGATTCAACCTATCTGTCAACTCACCTATCGGTGTGGCTTTTTCTTGGAAGAGAAAAGCGAATGATGCCTCGTTGACAATAGCAGCGTTATTCTCCTTTTCCTGTAAATTGTTTATAATCAGAAAAGTTATGGTGTTTTCTCTTTCACCCGATGGACCACCCGAATGTTAGCCAAAAAAGACAGATTTGGAAGTACTTTCTGTGCTTTTCCCCAGTTTCCTTCCTCCCCATCAAACTACGAGTTTCAGGGATCAACAAATATTTACATTTACGGAATTGGCTAGCCCAATCTCTCTACACCTTCTATCTTCTTCTGGGTGTGTTTCAATCTGCAGCTTTGGATCCCTGACTTGTTTATTAGTGGCAGTAGAATAAGTGCTAAAGCCTTCATTTTAAAGAACTGAAAGTTCACTGTAAATATGTTTCCTATTACATTAAAGCCTCCCGGCATTTTTGAAAATAATAATATATTAAAGAAACAGAAATAAAATAAAAAAAAATGCCTACTTTCTCTTTCAAAGAAAAATAGGTGTTACTTTAATTAACTGTTTTTCCTTTTTTAAGCTTCCTGTTTGTGAATTTCTTATTTCACGAGCAACATTATAATTCATCAGCTTAAAAGTTCTAGTTTCATTTTTTATAAAGAAATATGTTCATTGAGATGGCATCTATTTTAAAGTGATCAGTTGTTCTTTCTTCAAGAGTGAATATGCAGGTGTTTTCATATCAGTTTTTTCGTATGGCTGCTACATCATAAGCGTTATTTTTTTGTTTAAGAATAACTTTACGCTACCATATTTAAAAGAAAACAATTTATTATTCACCTTTTAAAAACATTCTTTTTAAAGCAACATTATCCTACGACTATTTTCGTTTCTACTGTTGCCACTCACAGTCTACATAAAGTTGTACAAAAGAAACGATTATATATGATTTGTAGAGGTTACACATATATGATGTTCTGTAAGTGTGAATATGCCGGCGTTTCAGACTTTTAGATTCTGTCACGAAAGAATAAGAGCTAAAATAACGTTTTATATTTTAGAGCCCTTTTTATGAACATGGACCATATCCTGCTGCTGTATTTTTTATTGGTCAATTAAGTTTCTCGTCACAAAAAGTGTTGCTCAAGGTGCATCACAAGAGGAAGTGGATCGACTTAAATTAGTGAGATTAAACAGAATTCGAAATATGTGTTTCAATCTCGAGTGATGAATTATTTTATTTTCCAACTGTTCGAGATATATCACTAAAGCATCATCACAGACTTTGAAAAACTGTACCTGCTGAAACATCCGAGGCGGGGTGTTATTCAGGATTATAATTTCATGAAGTGAAAGTTAAAGATATATATAGCAAAAAAAAAAAAAAAACGATAAAGTGCAAAATGTTATTGGCCAAAGTTACTGTTTGCTATGATAATGAAGTCTCATTTAATTCTTATATTATGCAAATATATGTTTCTTGAAAATATTAACTATCAAACGTTAGGACTATATAATTAGCGAAGGCAAAGCAAAAAATTGTATTCTTATTTGCTAGCGTTACCCAGCAACACTTTATTTAAATCCATTTCAAACACCAGTATCTTATCATAAAAAACGCGCAGCCTATGAATTTCAACATTATAAATGGAATATTTATTTTTTGAAAAAGTCAAATCAGATGTATGTATGTACACTAGTTATCATAAATTAAAGGAAAATCACCAAAAATAGCGATAACTCCCTCAAAAATAAGCCAAACCATGTAAAATTTGAATATGTTGCCAAGTAAGAATAGCTGAGTAAAACTGCAATATGCAAATTAGTGGCGCTGCACTCGGAATACGTCATCTGCGATGAGCATAAAAGTCCGTGTTTGAAAGCAAGCCCACATATTTCACTGTGATAGTAACATGAGAAATCCGAGATAGCCAATTCGTAACAATGAACTCCAGGCATCATTTGCCTGCAGAACTACGATGGAGAGCCATCGGGAGACTAGAGGCAGGACAAAGTCAAACAGAAGTGTCGAGTTGGCTAAATGTGAGTCCTTCTGTGGTTCATAGACTTTGGAGGCAATTTGAAACCACAGATTCGCCATCTAGGAAGTTCAGCCGAGGACGACCAACTGCTACGACGAGTGCCGATGACCGATATTTGACATTATGTACACGCAGGAATAGAACCGCTACTCCGACTCTTCTTAGATTCTCCCTTGCTGCAGCCACCAGAAAGTTGGTGTTAGCGTCAACTGTGCGTAGAAGGCTTCACGAAGGTGGTTTGTATGCGAGGCGACCAGGTCATTTGCGTGCCACTCACCTCACGCCATAGGAGGGACCGTTTGCAGTGTGCACGACAACATGTCCACTGGACGTCTGATCAATGGAGGGCTCTTCGCTTTACGGATGAGTCAAGGTTTAGTCTAGAAAGCGATAGTAGGCGTAATTTGATATGAAGAGAACCTGGAACCCGTTACCATCCGCCAAACATCCGTGAAAGAGATGCATACGGAAGAGGCAGAGTCTGTGCTTGGAGTGGCATCTCTTTGGGTGGACGCACAGACGTCTATGTCTTTCCACGGGGAACCGTGAATGCTCAGGTTTATAGAGATGACATCCTTGATGCGTATGTGCGCCCATATGCCGGGGCAATAGGTGATGCTTTCCTGTTAAGGACGGCAACGCAAGACCACACAGGGCTGGCATCGTAGATGATTATCTTCAACAGAAAACAATTATGCGCATGGAATGGCCAGCTCGATTCCCGGACTTGAATCCTATCGAGCACGTTTGGGATGCTTTAGGGAGACGTCTAGCTGCTCTCAATCCGCCCCCCAGACCCTTGCCGCGCTTGCAAATGCTTTGCAAGAGCAATGGCTCTAGCTTCCTATGGAACTGATGGACAGCATAATTGAAAGCATCACACATCGCTGTATGTGCTGTATTGCTTCTAGAGGCGATCATATTCCATATTGAAGGTACTTTTCCTATAGCAAACTGACACCTTCGATTTGTTCATTTTATACATGTGCTAATTTCTATACTACCATAATTGTCTGGGTAATTTCATTTAGGTTATTTGATACCTTACTATGTGTTGTATATTGTGGGTACGTTTCATAAAATTCTACATGTAACTTTTTCAGTAATTGTGGTTTTTCCTTAATTTATGATAACCAGTGTATTATATCGGCTATATAGATCATGCGCTCATATACATGGGATTCGAATTTAATGCTAACATTCATTTTTTCGGACACTCATATTGTTATTTCAGCAGAATTTAAAGGAAGCAGTCATATGGAGAAGGCTGTGCCGGTCTATATTATCTTGCGGAACAGTTACGCAAGAAACGATATACGTAATCATGCTCCAAAGAAAGCAGTTAATTTTTCTTTCTACATACAGTCCGTGATTTCCACCGTGAAATGATGACATTTGTACAATACCGGCAGGGAAGTTTTTTATTTTCGCTAATTTCCGTTCTTTCAAATTTTTACTCCTCACACGTCTATGTATGTATCCTTCATCGCAATTCCAGCATTTTAACGTACTATTACTACAGTTTTGAACCACAAATGCTTATAGATCCTCTAACCTTTTCGTCAGTTCAGTAGACACTCCCAGTACTGAGTTTTCCGCACTGTTTAGAGCTCTTATAGGCTGAAGATCAGGATTATTAATGGTATCAACAAAATACTAGAAACTTATTACGTCTCTGATTTCACCACCGCAAATTCGGAAATGACAGCTCAGTCAATCTTTCGATGTCTGTCGCTAGTTATTGAAAGATTTATCTTTTTTGTTGCCTAACATTTAGCTGTAGTCGCTGATAATCTTCAGACAGCTGAAGTCTCTTTGTAGATAATCTTTAGATAGCTGTAGTCGCTGATAATCTAATCAAAGTTTTTCCCGAACCACAACCTTTAAGCATTCACTAAAGATTACAGATAATTATTTTTACCAGAAGCATCTGCAAGTGCTCAGCAACTTCTCGTAGACAAGCAACCAAATGTACGGCTTTGGAGATAGATTCGCATAGACAGGCTTGCGAAATTATTTCATACTTCGTTTTATATAAGTTCCATGATGATTTCCCATCATGTGGTGTGGGAAATGATGAATGAGACACGTTATTATTCGCAGAAGAATGAGTTGGAGCGTCAGTCACAGAATGCTGAGCTTAGCCAGTTCCCAGACTGAATGTGATGACACCACTGTTACGCTTGGCAGCCCTTTAAACATGATTCTTAGAGTAAATCACAAATGTACGAGAGGGTTTCTAAATTCCAAAACTGAAACATATCAAATGAAGGCCAACAATAAAAAAAATAATGAGAAAGTGATACAATCTGCTAATGAAGTTCGTCGTAAGATCCTTTACCAGATTCCTGCAGAAATTCTATTCAAATTCATGAAGCCCACCAGCGGCCGAGCGGTAAAGACGCTGAACACTGGTAGTTCGGTCCGAGGTTCGAATCCCGCGAACGGGCTGGCTGCATGGGCGTTTTCGTGGTTTTCCCCATGTGTAACGTGTATACGAGCCAGTTTCCCTTAGAAAGTCCTCCACGAAGGCATCCCTCCCTTTAGGCAGATAGCCCTCGTGTGCTTTGCCATAATTGAATAACCTAACCTAACCAAATTCATGAATGAAGAATAACGAGCTGATTATATTTCGTTCATGCTGCTCACCAAATCTTCTTCTTGTACACTGCAACATTTTGCTATTTTTATGGCTAAAAACTTTCAAAAAGCAGTTCAGCGACGCGGATGATATGCAGGCTGCATTATGAGTTTCAGAATTGTTTCGATGTTTTCAGTAGCAAATAAAAACTGTGAAAAGTGTACTGTGACAAACTGTAACAGCAAATGAATCATTAAGAAAACAACCAGCTGGTTATTATTAGAGACTTCCTGTTTCGGATTAACTTAATGAAACTCATTTTTAGAGCCCAGGTGTAAACGGTCTGCAAGGGAGATGTCCTGAAGGCTAATGGGTCTCTATCCCCTAATGCTTTTATGATGCCGACTTGTTCACGGCTGTTCGCTGGTCTTTTGTGAGAAGAGACGAAGCAGTGGAGTTGAATGGACATGTAGTCAGAAAAGACTGTGGGAAACTCGCTCTTTCCCTAATAGCAATGTAACAACTTACGCTATTCATCATTTATTTAACTACGAATGAATTTGTTGTTGAGTTTTAAATAAATTTAAAAAGACAATCCTGTCTTGCTATCTTTTCCATAAAGGCTCGGAAACGTTACACTACCTTTACAATATAGCTAGACAGTGTATTGGTGACTGTTCCACGGTGTTTATTATAAGTTTAGTGTTGCCGTGAAGGTACCTTTACAGTATAGCTTGGCAGTGTATTGGTGATTGTTCCACGGTGTTTATTATAAGTTTAGTGTTGCCGTGAAGCTACCTTTACAGTTACAGCCTGAAGCTGTGTTGCTGATTGTTTCAACATATTTATTGTAGATTTTCGACGCTTTTAAAGGTAATTTTGGAACTGTGCTGTAAATAAGTGATTCTTGTAAATAAATTGTGCTTTTTATTGTTCTGCATCGTGTTTTCATCTGATACTCTCAGATCCACGAACCCGTAAAACGCAACAATATATATCCAGAACCCACGACAAGAATGCATGATTCGTTATCGAAGACTTCATAATTTCGCCTTTTCGGATATAACAACAGCATTCGAACATTTCGACTTTCCCTTCACTGCACATTTCTTTGCTGCCGATGAAAAGGGAGCGTTGCCTGCATGCCCTCGAAATCAACAGTCTTAACCAAAATCTGCACCAAACATGAGATTGTTGCTCTGCCTAATTTTATGTTTTACTTTGGCATGATTCTCTTTTCTCGCTTCAGAACTTTTTTATACCTTAATATGACGGACGTTCAAACAGATAGAGGAATTCATTAGTTAAACTTTATATATTTAATGCAATGAAATGACGTACATACTCTTATTCTATACAGTCAACTGCCAGCACAGTACACTTGTTCCAGTGTTCAGAAAGTTCCTGAATTCCAGAAAAACAAACGTCTTTTGACCGCATTTTGTCTAACGTTAATAACTTGCTTATTAATAACTTGCTTAAACTAGAATTTTTCACCAATCGTACACTATATGGTGATTAACTCTCCTCTAGACTGATATTTAACGCTCAATAAATGTGAGATTTTCTTCAGTCAAAAGTCCAACAATGATTCGCTGCGCTGCTCTTTTGTGAACCTTCTGCTCCAACATGTTGATTATAACTACCAGAGGTGATAAAATAAGAATTGACAAATTCAATCACGTATAGATTTGACCAATAAGTGATGAATTCAGTGAACTATTGATAAGAATAAAGCATGAAAATTCCTGTTTTATTTGAACACTTTTTGTAGAATTCGCATTTCAATTCTTAAAGAAAATATTCCATACTTTAATTTCGGCATATTTGATGAATTCCTTGAATGTATTAGCTCTAACTTTTTTTTTAATTTCTCGAATTTCAGAATAAATTGTTCGAATTCCTTTCCTCACTCTACTTTTATTTTAAAATGCATATTTTTGGGCTTTCGTTATCACTCGTTTAGCCTTTCAATATTTAAATTTTATCGAGTTAATTTACTTAGTAAAAGCAAAAGATCATTATTTTAAATCTGTTGGTGGTTGATCTTTTTATTTCAGAATAAACAACTGTAAAATAACTTTTAATAATGCCTTAAAATGTGAACTGAGAAAATACTATCTCGGTTGCATTTTGCCAGGAAGGATGGTTGGTTATTTGCAGTTTTTCCCAGGGACACAAAAGAAGCTGAACATAAATGTCGTAGGTGGATGAAGTTTTGACAAAACTGCACTGTGAATAATAATAAATATGTAAGTTTTAAATTGCAAGCGTCCTTCCCAAGTTGAAAAGTCTTCTAAGACTATTATAATCAACCGGTAGACAGAAACACAGAAATTTGTTTAATATGAACAATTTAAAATGTCTACTCGTCACAGAATTGCTCTACGCGGAGCATAACAGAAAACATTCCTAATCAGAGAAACAGCATCTTATCCTAATGAGAGAAACGGTCAAGATAAACAGGACATCGCAAACGCATCGCAACAAAGCCGCCACGTGCAGTTCATCACCGCTGCGGCACGTGCTCTCCGTCAAAGATCTTTCCTCGCTACCACGCGTCATTCACTGACCTCCACCTCTGAACGCATTAAATAATCAAGATTATAAAAGGCAACTAAGTAGCCGTCATTGATATTTATATTATAGTCTTCTCCTTCTCGATTGATGCGTGTACTTTGACTAAGAATAAGAGACAGTGATCAAGAGAAAACAGCAGTCTAGCAAGTGAAGAACAGATTTCTATGCCAGAAGCTTGAGATGGCTACGCTCTGATGCAATAATTTAACTCCTGAGCATCATTTGCGATATTTCGGTACTTTATCCGTTGACCAGATCTTCAGCAGGTCTGAACAGCCTGGGGTTAATTGAGAGCCTTATAGTTCACTGCCTTATTTCAAACACCATTATTTCTTTGGAGAAGTATTTAAAGAAATATATGAATCAACCAGGGCTCATGCGTTGATTTTTATATACATTTATGCAGATTCTTCATTATTTAATTTCTTCAAATATAATACAGGGCGATAACATTTAATGGCAACAATTTGAAAAGTGAAACGGGCATTCAGAGTGAACGGACGCAAAATTGCAAAACGAAAAGAATAGTCCTTCAGGGACAAAAGCCCCTTTGGTCTAATAATTGGGAAAAACTAGAAAAAAGAAGAAAAAATTAAATGAGCAGTGAGAAGCGATAAATTCTATTACTGACAGCAAAAATGTTTTTTTACATTTGAAATCGCTACATATATTGACAGCCGAAAAAAAAATCAGATAGGCTAATTAAACTATTCAAATATATTTAAAGGCTAATTAAACTATTCAAATATATTTAAAATTTGAATATTTGATAGAATACTGAAGATTTACTATAATATATTTCACTAATTTATGGACTACATTCATTTCAGATTCAAAAAAAAGAAGGATGTTTTCGAGGTTTCCGCTAAATGTAACGTGTATACGACGCAGTTTCCCTTAGAAAGTCCTCCACGAAGGTATCCCTGCTTAGGATAGCCCTCGAGTGCTCTGCCATAATCAAAAAAACAAAACTTACCAAAGCGAAAAAAAAATTACGTTAAAAAAATATTAATTTTTTAACCCTTTATGTACATATCAGTTTGTCATCTGAATGTAAAATATGGTTTAATTTATTGAAATACCTGAATACTTCCGAGAAGCGTAGCCTGAAAAATTGTTCTGGTTGCGAAGCATTCGCTCCGATAGGACAGTTGTAACTATTCCAGGAGTAACCGTAATGAAATCGACTGTACATTTTTGATGGAAACTAAATATGGATATAATAGAACAAAAATTCAAGCTATGCATTTAGTTCCATGGTCCATTTTATAAAGAGAAATTTTTGTGAACTTTAAAAAGCTTGTTCAGTGGTTATTGCCAGGATTAGAACGGTAAGAACTACAGTTTAGGTTAAAGGGAGACAGGAAAGAATTACTGGTGTCGTCAGGATGGACACGTTTGGTCTACGCGCGTTTAATGGCATTACTGCAAATATAAATCAACCTCATTGTGTAAATGCAAAAATAAATTTTAGAGTTATATAACATCGTTAAACAGCAGCGCGTTAGGAAACTAACGTAATCCCCCTAATTATCCTCTTAATTTAATGGAAATCAAATAAGTAGCCATTATAGCACAGAGAAGAAAAGAAGCACTAAGAATACAATACTTTTAAATTATCATAAACAGTGTTGATAACATTTTGTTACTTTAAACATATGTTAAAACAAGTCTTTTTGTTAAGTTTCATAGTTGAAAGTTAACAGTCATAATTCCTTTTTTAAAGGTCATATTTCCTTTTTCTAATTTTTTATAGCTAATTTGGTACATTTTATTATTTTCCACTTCTCACCTTTGTCTCTGCTGTACTTGATGCATTGATATTTTTACCGCATACACTGAGGTTGGTTACAAATTATTAAATTTTACAGAGCATTATTATTGATTACATTGCCATTAATTTATATGTAAATTATCTTGGATATTGACATAAGTTTTGAATTTAATGAAGCATTACATTATTTGAAATTATTTGGTACACTAATAATCTTTTCAATTTGATTATTCTTCACTTTTACAGATTTGATGCAGTGGCACTGTTAGTATTTTCTGTGTGTATTTCTACTGTATATTTATTTACCTTTGGCGTTATATACAACTTTGGTGCTGCATTGGTTGCCATACCGTGTTGTTATATAGCACGTTCACATTTTCACATTTACACCAAGTTTGTTACAAATTAGTAATGTTTAGCGATCGTTAATGCTATGGTAACCTGATATTTACATACAGCTTGTTCTTATACAGGTATTACATTATTTGCGAGGCATATAATACCTGTATTGCTAGATACTCGTTTCACATATATGATAAGTTTATAATTTTGCCAGCATATTGAAGCCAATCTTTTAATTCCGTTATTGATTATGTTGCTGCAAGGATAATAATAATTTACAGCTCAATTTGGCCAGTATTAGGATTTTATAATTGCACTGTTTAGAAAATATAATTAAAAAACTATGAATGGATTGCAAGTAACATTTCTTTAAATTCGAGTATCTAAATTAGTTTTTCATGACACCAATATTTCGTTTAGGGTCTCCATTTGGGGGTTACGACCCTCGTTTAAGAAACGCTACTGTAAATCAAACTGAATTAGACACAGCTGTTAGGTTTATATTCACTTCCAAACCCATAAATCTCGAATGTGGGGTGTCTCATGACCTTCGATCCTCATCACTTTTCGTTTTTACGGACGGATTAGTTCGCGTCGCCACAGTCAAAACTAAAACTAGTGTCTTGAAACGGCCTACAAATAAATTTCACCTCTGCCTTTGTATCAGGACTTAACCTGATAGGGTGGGAGTATGTTTACTTTTATGCCTCTCGTGATTAATTTACATCTTTTCGTTGCCCTGCTTTGGCAACACGCTTTGCGATTGTCGTCTATAGAATTCGGTCGCTAGGATGTAGCTGACCTATAAATGTTTTAATACTTATTTTTAACTTAACTGTGTTATCGGATTATTATTAGATGTTTATGTACGGATATTTTATTATTATATGTTTACAATTTGGTTTGTATAAACTGAGAGTAGTTGAATTTATTAAAGTTATTCCAAAGTGAAACTTCCCTTTCATCTTCGGCGCCATATAACTACTGGATAATAAGCAATCTGAAAATTGTTCTGGCAATGCCGAAGTTACCCTATCCAAAATATATGCATTAATATCAATTATTTCGCTATTTAATCTTGATACAAATTTTAAAAAAATCGAGCCGCGAGTCTTGGTAGGTGGTCCTCTGCCATTTCTACGAAGAAGTAGCCGATGGTTTCTGCGTTTCAATCCTATCTTCGTTCAGAAACAAACGAGGATTCATTCCCTGAAACCAATCAGTTCATCAAATGCTTGGCATTCCATTGTTTTGCAACACTTACCTGGGAGCGGATTTTAAGATCTTATAAACTTTACGTTATACAATATTATCGATAGTATAAGTAGCAAACATAAAAATCTCTTGCAGGATAGTGAATAAAAAACGCTTCCATCATGATAATAACTGAGCCAAAGAAATCGACACATTAACTCGAGTCCTCGGGACAGACAAAGTAGACAGATGTCTTGTTTTGCACTCGTTAAGTCTTTCTGCCCCGATGAGCAGAAAAATCAAGCTTAGGTGCGAAGGAAAGGTATATAGGAAGGGGAGCAATTTTGTATTTCAGAGAAGAGTAAAAAGAAACTTTCTACATTTTATACGAGTTCGAAAGGCCAGGAAGAAAAGATGTAACAAAATAAAATTAAAATAAATGGCACAAACGTAATAGAAAATAAAGGTCTATAAAAAGAAAAGAAAAAGAGGTAGAAGATATCCTAAAATGTAATGTAAAATCTGAAATCTTTAAGTTTTTTTCCTTCATTAATAATTCGAGAATATCATTTAATTCTACAGTTGTATATCTATGTCTGTCGTTAGCAATTGCACAAATATAGTTCGACTGCCGCATGAGCGCAAACACGCATGCGCCATTCGGACCGAATTATTCTCAAAACAGGGTGGATGAATGGGGATTTCTTTCCCTTCAACATATCTCTTTCCGGTAAAGGGAAGACTTACACCTGACCTTTCACGTCGCAGCAAGTAATACCGCCCCTTTTGGACAAGTCTATGTGTTTTGGCACAGTGCCAGCCAGGGTTGCGTTTGAGACGGTCGAACTATACTTCATATGAGCTTCTCGTACCTAGTCCAGCACGTTCTGGAGTTAGGAATGATGTCAAGAAGAATTCCCTGCAAGGGCATTTTCTCGCTTCTCACCGAGTGCCTTTGAGACATAATTATAAGAATGTCCCGCTAGCAATCGGGAGGTTCGGAGATCGATTTCCGGCCATGGCATTTCTCATTTTTCCTGTTTCATGCTTCTATAAATCTAAGAACACTGCAATTGGCGCTCGCACTAAAATGCGGTGAACGATAATTCGTCAACACCTGGATTCTTCACCGTAACTGCGTCTGTTATAATAAAATGCTGTGGTACCAAAATATAATTTTATAGGTACCAAATGTTATGGTATCATCAAAAATTAATTAATGATGCAAATTATCATGTGTGCCCAGTCAACACGTGACCTTAAAATAAAATACATACATTGCGTTGTATAGAATGCAATAACCTGATTTTAAAATTATGATAAAAGTTATCTTCTTTTAATCTATTACTAGCAAATTAGAATAACAATTATACTTACTCCTTACTTGTATAGTACCAACAACTAATACCGTAACTTTCGCACGTGATTACTTTATTTCTTTTTTTTAAGCAGCTACTATATCAGTTATTATGATTACGTAAAACATTTCTAAAGGGACAAAATAGATTCCACCATCATTTTTATAGTCCTTGACAGTTCTATTCACAGCCAAACTACACACTGACAATCATGAGACACTCGACTACCCAAAATAAACACCCTGAATAACCTGTCGGTAAAATATTGAACCCGGAAAAGTCACTGCTGTTGATCTGTTCTTGAATCTATGCAGATTATTTTTTGTAAGTATGAAGAAGCCATTAGAAATTAAATCTAATTTATTTTTAGACGACAGCATATGGCGAACACACAAAGTGGTAGGTCGAATTATTAATCGAAAAACATTGTTCTTTGATAAATGAAAATACACTCCTTTGCGGGAAAATAATCAAATAATAATAATAATAAAAATAAAAATAAACGAAGCACCAAGACGGACTTTGCGATCGTGACGAAATTTGGTACGCAAAAACATCTTGATCGAACATGCAAATGATCAAAGTTTCAAGGCAAATGAACAGAAATTGCGTTCAGAGCGCGCATTTCTAGTACGCAATTCGCAAAGTATAAAACTAGTAACAGAGGCCGAAAATTTACATTTTTTTGTTGCTGCCATTGTAATTCCGTAAAGAAGCAACTAAAGATGCCATTACGATGATATGGAAGACCTTACAGACAACTAAACGACTTCGAATGTGGTCGCATCGTAGGGTTCCGTGAAGCTGGGTGCTCATACCGAGCAATAAACCGTCACCTGCAGCGTATAGACACTGCTGTGCAAAGATGTTGGCAACAATGGTTGCTACAAGGACGTTGCCGATGAAATGAAGGCTCTGGAAGGCCAAGACAGGGGGCAAGACAGGATGATTGTTTGCCAGCCCCGAACCATCCCAATGGTATCATTGTCCACTATTCAACGCATTACAGTCACGCATATACCTCGCGTGGTACTGTCCACTATCTCACGGCGGTCTGAGGCGGAGTTATGCTCACAGAGGCCTTTAAGACGCTTGCCTTTGACCCCACAACATCGGCGGAGTCGTCTGGAGTGTTGTCGCAGCCAATCATCATGGCTGCCATCACACTGGCATCCTACAGTGTTCAGCGATGAATCTCGCTTCACTCTTGAAGCAGATGACCACCGTGTTCGTGTCTGGAGAGGACGGGGCCAGCGGCCCCATTCAGCCTTTGGTTTACAAAGGCATACAGCCATAACCCCTGGTGTGATGGTGTGGGGCACTATTTCTTATGACAGCAGGTCATCTTTAGTCATCCTTCGTGCATCTTTAACAGCTCAACGATATGCTGATAACATCCTGCGGCCGGTTGCATTACCCTTCATGTCACGTCATCCTGGGGCCATTTTCCAACATGATAATGCCAGGCCACATACCGCTCGCATATCTCTGAAATATCTCCGTGCGGTTGATACTCTTTCTTGGCCAGCAAAGTCACCAGACCTTTCACCAATCGAGCATATCTGGAACATGGTAGGCTGCCAGATTCGGGCACCACAAAATATCGCAGATCTGGAGTGACAACTGATGAATGCCTGGCAGAATGTGTCGCAGGATGACATTAGGAACCTATACCACTCCTTGCCTCCACGAATTCAATTATGCATTGCCGTCAGGGGCGGTTCGACCAACTACTAATTTGAATACTCAGTGTGTGATTGTGAGTCGTGAACAGGTACTATGACCTTGAATTTAATCATTTTATTATCTGCGTATGAGCTATACACATATTCAATTTCATCAAAAACAACCACTTCCTTCATGGTGCTTCGATTTTTTTGCAAAAGAGTGTATTTGCCTCAAAATGAAGTTAATCGAACCCTTCTCTGTTGTTCTGAGCTCAGAGTTCTCTTGATTATTTTACTCTCATTATATTCATATACTTTCTTTACTCATATTACTCTCTCGGTCAAATTTTGCAAGCTGAAGATTTTCACTGCACCATTACTGCAGATATAGCGCGAAGGGGCGGAGCAGAGAGAGTGAGACCGAAACCTCCATCTCCTTCCAGCACGCCATAGAAAAAAAAAAGGGGAAAACCCTTTCAGTGAGAATTTACGCACTCGCTTTGAACGAATACGAAGAAGATTAATTAATCGCAGTTCAAGTGTGAATGCTTGTTTTGACAGTGTCCGCGCTTCTCCAGTCGTCTTTTAAATGGGGAAGAATGTAAGGAAGTTTCCTTTGCCACATGTCTCCGAAGTGTAATTAAAAGCACGTTCGACTAGCAATCGGGAGGTCCGGAGTTCGAATTTTGGTGAGGGTGTAGGGTTTATATTTATTTTAACTAACATTTATTTTAAGTTCATATTCCTTTCCTTTTTAGCCTTCATTTTTCCCCTAGAAATGCCCGTGCCAGAGTATGTAAATTGTAGTAGCACGCGCAGTTTATTCAAATTTAGCGGAAGCTAGTTGAGTTAAATAGTAGACGAAACGAGCGTGAAAAGGTCTGGCTTTGAAGCTACGCTGGAGAGATTGCTTGGTAGAATTTAGATCAGCGCGTGTCGGCCTTTGTGCCTAGCTTTGCAGAAGTGCTAGACCTTCAACTGTTAAATCAATAATCTTGCTGAATATCAGCGATAATTAAAAACGCGGTTAGTTAAGATCTCAGAGCCTCGTCGGTAGTGTTTGACATTTGTTCATCTAGTTTCTTATTTTCAGTTTTATCTTGCTTTTAGTTCAACCGCCGAGTTGGCGCAGTTTGTGAGCGTCGAGGAGACGCAGTTGTAATTTTAAAAGTACAATAAAAAGGTTTCAACCCCTTCCCACGTTTTTGTGACTCACTATCCCAGTGACTGACAAGTTGGGCCAAAGAGATCTTACAAGGGAATTCCATATTTTCTTGATTCCTGCTACGGTAAATACGTAATCGTTCTACAAAGTGAGTCCTATTTGTATAATACACTCCTGTTTCTTTTGAGCTTCCTTTACTGTCGCAGTCATATCTAAATAATTAAATTGGTCCATGATCTCGGTTCATCTAAACCTAAAACACAATTGATTTCTTTAAAACTCAAAGCCTGGAACCTGTTATAGAAGTGGATTAAAATTTGGTTCTTTCATCGCAGGAAAGGAAAGGAATCTGAGCACCGTTTTTCTAAAATAAATCTGAGCTAGTGGGAATATGTATGTAGTGATTTACATAGGCATTTAAACATATTTTTATTTTTATTTGCCCAAAGGGGTTTGTGCCTGAAGGACTATTGTTTTCGTTTTCAGTTGATTCACTATAAACGGCTGTATCACTTTTCAAATTGTTGCTACCAAATGTTATCGCTCTGTATTATATTTAAAGAAATTAAATATTGAAGAATCTGCATAAATGTACGTATATTTCTCCAAATGTGATAAAATAACGGTACCCAGAGCCATCCAATTTTGAATAATGTATGTTTCCACCCGAATATGCACATCTGGAAGCCCAAATTTGGAATTTGGAATTTGTTTTATTATCTATTTCATATTTTGTAAAACTTTAAAGAATTTTTTATTAACAAACTCAACAATTTAAAAGCGAGCAATGGCAACACTCTACGGGGGAGGGGAAATAACTTTTTATCTCCAGCGCGTGTATCGGAAATTCTAAAGATATGCTCATTTAAAAATTATTTTGCGGTATTGCTGTTGACCTGAATTTTATGGTTTAAGTGCGAAGAACATGGTATTTAATAAATAAAGGTAACACACAAAACGTTAAAAAAACGCCCCTTTGGACGTAATTTAAAATCTGAAACCTTTCATGAGATTTTTTTTTTTAAATTTATTTTTTTGACGTGTAGAACTATAACAAGGTGTGAAAATCAAGAATGCGTAAGTGTTGCAAAAGTTTGGCTGATTAATTAATTAGGATAAAAAACGCGAGAGATGTCTGCATTCGTGGAGACTATTCTAAGGAAAACTCGCTTGTATTCATATTACAAAACAGAAAAATCATTAAAAATAAACATGCATTATTTTTAATTTTCCAGGGTTATACAGTAATCCTAAGAATGCACAAAAAGACTAACTTCAAAATGTAACTCGATACTAAATCTAAGTCAACAATTTTTTATTTTACACACAGAAATAATATTAAATTTCAAAACAAATTTAAAATTATTCTTCATTTACTCTTTGAAATTATTCACAAGTTCTTTTATTTGGCAAAGTAAAATGCAGAATTAGATCACTCCCACACTCGTTTTCCCAAAGGCTTGTTTTTAACGCAATAATAAATTAACAACAGAAATTAGAGTTAGTCAGGTGAAGAATTATTACTATGTCTCTTCTTAGCAGTAAAAAACGATTCTGTAGTTTCCGTTTGGAACAGAAAACATTTCCGGTAGCCATTTTATTATCACTCATAAACCCGGAGCTAAAATGCAGCATCTCTACGTTACCTCAAACAGCGTTAGCTCATCTTCCAGAACTATGACAAATATAGTTTACAACCTTGAAGAAAGTTTGAAGACTACACAAGTCTGTACACTGAGTTTTGTGAAGTTGTGCAGATGTTTTTACTCGAGGCGAACTCTGTCAGTCGTCTGCAAGATAAGAATACAGAAGCTGTAAGATAAATTAAGATTATTCAAGAGAATGTACCGATGATTGTATTTCCGCACAGCGGTAGATATAAGAAAAATTACAAAGAAAATTAAACATTTCCATCACGCAGTACAGGTAAAAGTATAATAAAAATAATTTGGGAGCAATATTTGGTTGAATATTTGACGCTGCATGTAAAATTGCGTGACAAAAAAACTGCAAGTTCATATTTTATATTACTCACAAAAGCGGGTTTTTTAACGTTTTGCATGTTACCTTTATTCATTAAATATCATATTCTTCGCACTTAAAATGCAATTCAACAGCAATATCACAAAATAATTTGAAAAGAACATACCTTTAGAATTCCCGATACACAAGTCTCGTGCGTTAGAGAGAATTTTTTTTTCTTTTCGTACAGTATTGCCATTGCTCGCTTTGAAATCGTTGAGTTTATTAATCAAAAGCTCATAAATGCTTTACAAAATATGAAATATATAATAAAACGAGTTCCAAATTCCAAATTTGGCCGTCCAGATGACCATTTCGGGTGGAGGATTACGTTAGTCAAAATTTGACGGCTCTAGGTACCGTTGTTTTATCATAATGCGAGAAACATACTAACGTTTATGCAGATTATCTATAATTTAATTTCTTTAATCTTTTTTTTTTAAATATAGGGTGATAATATTTGGTGGCAACTATTTGAAAATTGATTCAACACATTTAAGGTTTCAACGCAAAATGCCACAACGAAATTAATAGCCCTTCTGGGCCAACGCTAATGCCCTTCTCGCTAAAAGAAAAACGCTTATTTAAGCGTAATATAAAATCTCAAGAACGTGATATATAATAGATAAAGTTAACACACAAATCGTTAAAAATAAAAAGGCAAAAAAAAAAAAAAGTCTGAATCAGTTTTTATATCACATTCAAAGAAAGTGTTTTTCATTTAGACATACATACACGTTTCGAGAGCATTTGGGATTACACCCCTTTGGGCTAAAAAATATTTAAAAACAGCATATCTTTGGAATTTCTGAAAGATTGTCTCTCGCGGTGGAGATAAAAGCATTTTATTCCGCCACTGCTCGCTTTGAAGTCGTTGAATTTCTTAATCAAAAAATATGAAACAGACAATAAAACAAATTTGAAATTCATGATTCGAGCTTCCAGGTGCCCACATTCGGGTGGAGGACTACGTTATTCAAAATTTGATGGCTCTAGGTATCGTTGTTTTTTCACAATGAGAGAAACATACATACATACATGCAGATTCTTCGTTACTTAATTTCTTTAAATATAATACAGGGCGATGATATTTGTGGCAAAAATTTGAAAAGTGATACAACGCTTTTAGTGGTTCCGCTTCGGGCTATAAAGAGTATTTTAAATTCCCTTTAGAAATTGGACTCCGTTTTGCAAAAACCTATGCATTTGATGACTAATTTCGATGTTATTCATTTGCATAGATGTATAGAGCATGTATAGGCTGCTAAATTCAAATAACTTTACAGGAATTAAATACTGCTCGAACAAATGCGGAACCGGAAACTTATTATCCATAAATAAATTGAGGATTCTTTCGGGGCAAAAATATCAGAATTTTTGCATTTTCTTTTAACGTTTTTCTTTGGCGGCATATTACTTATATACGAGCAGTTATATCTATGCAAATTATGTTTTCTATGAAAAAATTAATAAAAAAAATAAAAGAAGAAATTATAAATATTATGAAGTGCCCGAAAACAAATAAAACACGTATCTTAAACGTGTTATTTTAGATAAGACTATAAAGAGTAACTGCATAAGTTAGATGGACAGTTAGAAGTATGAAGGTGCCGCTCTTTTTATAAACACCATTATTTATATAATAGCATGAGGGGGGAACTGAAAGTTTTCAGATTTTATATTGTAGAGACATTAGGTTGTTTAGAAGCAGGAGAGATAAAAAATGAGCAATGCCCTGGCTGGCCACATTTATTCAGCTAAAATTACCACAAATCGAACCACAAACCTCTCGAATTCGCGCCGAGCGTGTTGACCATAACACCACGAAGGCATGCCCAGAAAGCGGGAGAAATACCTTATGATATTACGCCCAAAGGCTCTTTTTCAACCTTTTGTTTGTTATCTTTATTTATTACATATCGTGTTCTTCGATCTTAAACCATAAAATTCAATTCAACAGCAATATCGCGAAATAATTTTAAAATGAGCATATCTTTAAAATTTCCGACACACAGTCTTACGCGCTGGAGATAAAAATGTTTTTTTCTGTACAACGTTACCATTGCTCGCTTTGAAATCCTTGAGTTTGTGAGTCAAAAATTCGTTAAAGTTTTACAAAATATGAAATCTATAATAAAGCAAATTCGAAATTTCAAACTTGGCCTTCCAGATGCCCATATTCGCAGTAGGATTAAGTTATTCAAAATTGGATGGCTGTAGGTACCATTGTTTTATCATAATGCAAGAAACATACAGGGTGGTCATAAAGAAACTTTGCCAACATCTGCACTTCTAGCGTGCGTTTCGGTTAATCGATCGATATGACATTGCAAATATTCGGAGTTATGCGCTCGAGATTTTGTGAATGGCAACACAGCGGCGCTCACGGTTACGTTACAGAAACGCGAAAATGTCGAATGGCAACGCCAACTTTTTCCAGTCGCAAAATGTTCAGCACATGCGAAAACCCTAAATAGCGTTCGAACGGTACTGATATGTCAAAAAACGGACGTGTTATGCCATTCGACATTTTCGATTTTCTGCAACTGTAACCGTAACCATGAGCGCCCCGGTGCTGCCATTCACAGAATCTCGAGCGCATACCTCCGAATAACTATATTTGCAATCTCATTTCGATCGGTTAACCGGAACGGACGCTAGAAGTGCAGATGTTGGCAAAGTTTCTTTATGACCACCCTGTATATACATTTATGCAGATTCTTCATTATCTAATTTCTTTAACTATAATACAGGGCTCTAGTATTTAGCGGCAACAATTTGAAAAGTGAACCAACGCGAAATGCCAAAACGAAATTAATAGTTCTTCAGGACAACGAAGCTCCAATCGTTCACAAGTTATAGGCTGGATATTCCATAAATTACATGTATTTTAATTTATATCAATGAGATGCCTTACAATTATTAAAAAAGTGAAATGAAGATTTAAATTAAGCATAAATTTAAGATTTTATGCTTTTTTGAATGGCAATATTCTGAAAATCGGTTATGCGCGAGGGCACGTAGATGATAACTTAAAAATCTGTTGTTTTACACAGTGGGAAACGTTGCTTTTAAATCGCTTAATTTGTTAATTGATAACAAATTGATTAAATTAAAGATTTGATATTTTGTTGAATGGCAGCATACCAAGAATCAGCTATTTACAAAAGGGTGTGGAATCAAAGACCGTATGTTTCCCGTAGAGGCAAAACGTGTCAAGGATTGCTTCTAGATTCTTTCTTGTCTTCCCGTCCGTCAGTTACCGAAGTATGATTGTATTTAATGGATTTTATTTTGATAGAGTAGGATTTATATGTTAAGTAAAATTATGCACTTTCTTCAAAGTGTAATAAAGCAATAAATAATATGTAATCAAGTAAATATAAAACTGATTATGAATAGTATTACATAAATTTAAATTAAGGTAAACTGCTAAATAACAAATTAAAAAATAAATAATAAATTTATCACAAGAAATTTAATGAAATTGTAAAATAAATAGAAGGCGTAAAAAATGAATGATAATAAGACTCGAACACAGAATAAAAGAAGATAAATATTTTAAGCAGTATTTTAATTCGTTTGAAATTATGATACACATTTCTTTTTAAAATATTTCATGAAAATATTTGTATTTCTAATAGTAAGCTACATTTTTGGATGAAACCTTCATCATATATGCAGTTGGGATATAAAAATTACCCATTAAAAGTGTTAAATATTAATGCTGATTTTTCAACATTTACTTACATTTTGAATGCGTAAAAAAATTTAGATAATTTAGAATTTTGTCTGTGGCATTTTGAAGAATTTTTCTGAAAATCAGTCTGATTGTTATTAAACTTTGCACTTTCACTATGGAACAAAAGAAGAATTTTTTTTCCCACAGAGAACACACATTTTTCTTTTTTCCCCTTTTTCGTTTTTCTTTTTTTTTTGTGTGTGTGTGTGTGTGTGTGTGTGTG
>KK114941.1:36128-64417 GCA_000611955.2 Stegodyphus mimosarum
GGAATTGAGCTAAATCGCATTGTCACCTCTATGGTGCTCAAGGCTGTTGCCAACGGCAGGCGTAATCTTGTGCACTTTGCCACGAGGAATTTCGTCAGCCTGGGCTGATTAAAGGTCAGACAAGTTAACATTAGTAACAACAACAACAACACGTTTCAGTTTGCTCCTAAAGCAGCTCTTCTTCGTTTAATCATTTGATTCTACTACTCGCTTTCATATGATGATCCAGCACGAATTATGATTTCTATTATGCACTTAAAATAATAGAACCCAGGCCTATATTAATGCGTTATATAAATGGAAATCAAATAATTAAAAATTTTATCAAAAATAATCTAAAATCATCGAAAATTTAATGAAAAATAATGTAAAATTCTTAAATTTATGCAGCCCACCAGCGGCTGAGCGGTAAAGTCGCTGAACACTGAAAGCTTGGTTCGAGGCTCGAATCTCGCGAACAGGCTGGTTGCATGGGCATTTTCGTGATTTTCTCCATTTGTAACGCGTACACGAGGCAGTTTACCTTAGAAAGTCCTCCACGAAGGCACCCTCTCGTTAGGCAGATAGCCTTCGAGGCCGTAATCTCATATGACGAAACTTAAATTTACAGAAAATTCAAATTCTTCTTATTTTTTCATTGCAAACTTTCTTATTTCGATATCAATATTAGGTATATTTTATAGATTTTGTGTTTAATAAATATTTATGAATCAAACTTGAAATGTACAAATTAAAGGAAATTTATTGAAATACATGATTTCGACGGAATTCACAGATTATTCTTGTATCATTTTGTTACAATAATTCCTTCTAAATTTTGTATTTCAGAGCAAAAATAAAGGAATGAAACTCGGAAATTTGTGCAAGTCAGACTGAACGTCAAACTATCATCCGTCGCTGACCTACACAGAAACCTGATATTCTTCCTGTAAAATTCATCGGAATCAAAAATTAAGTTTCGCCAGCTTCATGTGCAACGGAGAAATTTCCTACTTTAAGAAGTACATTCGAAATAAAACAGAAAGAAGAGAAAGAGAAAACTGCTTTCACTTTTAGTATATCTGATTAGTGAAGTCAGTTTACATTACATTTATCTACATTTGATGAGTGACAGATAAGTACAAATAAGCGTTACTTTTTTATGCCTTCTTTGGTTCCTCTCGTTCTAACAGGCGAAGACTCGTTTATGTTTATAAAATGTAACGAGCAAGCGTGCCATACTCCTTATCAGCTAATTTGGCATCGGGTCGTCCAATCTTCGCCAATCAGAATTTCTTACATAAAGGCTGTGAAAACTAACTAATTAAAATTTTAACAGACGTGAAACAAATTTATGGTTTCTCAATTTCTAATTCCTTATGAATGCTGTCTTTTAATTTTTTTAAGCGATTAATTTACTGAAACAATATTGCAAGAATAATCATCTTTTTCATACGGCGCCTTTTTACGTACCGCCTGTATCATCCCGAGTGATCGGAAGTACTGTACCTCTACGCCAGAGTGATGTAACGGAGAAAGGAGACGGGCGTGTTGTTTTCATCTTAGCCACATCCACCTCGGGATGAGGGTTTTTGTTTATCGAGGAGCTAACGACGCTGTTTGATTGGCTCGCACCCCCCGTTCCACCATCTCAGCCACGTGTCTGCTTTTCCTCCCTTGTCCGAGTGCTCTGGATCTTACTAATGTCCCGTAATAAGAACTCGATTCATGACCGGGCCATGAGTCTGGTGGAAAGTTCTTCAAGACTTGCTCGCGAAATCTCAGATACTCTCTATCCACACTATTATACGTGTGGGCCTGGAAAGGAGACTTTTTACGTGTGGCCAGCTTTCTCTACCGATAGTTCGGATATTAGCTCCCCGCTAGTAAATTCTCCTGACAGTCGGGCAACTAGGCGACCGGAGCGGGTCGAGCCAGTCCGTTATGTCAGAAGAAGAGTAACGGCTAATAGAAAAGAACGCAGACGAACAGTGTCTCTTAACAATGCTTTCTCTGAATTGAGGGGCTGCATCCCTTATATTCCTCCGGACACTAAATTGTCCAAACAGAAGATCTTGAAATTAGCGACTAGTTACATAGCATATTTAACGGATGTGTTGGCTGAAGATGCATCTGGTAAATCTCCGGAAGAATTCCGGGCGGAAGTCTCCAAATCATCCGACATCTCCAGTCATAAAAAGAGAGAACTCGGAACGGTGAGTGTCATTTTTTTATCTTTATATATTATTTATCTCTAAATACTTCATAAAATATCGTGTGCCAGTCTTTCATCATTTCACACCCATTCCAAATTCTGAGCATGCGAAAGAATAGCTCTCAGATTTGAGATGATTTCTCAGATGTATTACCTACACAAAGAATGAAAACTCAATTGAGTTCTCCGGTTATTATCTTTAGATAACAGGATGTAAGAGGAGTTAGATCTGCTGCAAAGAAGCTGCTTTATAGCCAGTGTGGCATTCAGCCTAAGAACAGAACTCCTATTTTTAAAATGTATTTTTAAGTATTCGTAATACCGTATTTACTCGCGCAATAAAGCTCGCACTTTTCCTGTCAATTTTTCATTGTAAAAGTCATGGTAAGACGCGAGAAAATCTACTACAAAATATTCTACACTTTTGACGATTTTTTCTGCTTCAAAGTGGAGGTGCGGTTATTACGCGAGGGCGACTGGTAAACACGGTAGTTTTATATTTTCAAACGAAATGTATTTTCAAGGATTCGGAATAGTTTTATGTTTTTACACGAAAATTCGATGAAAATATTAAGGAAATTAAGTTGTATTTTATAGCATATTATACTTATCTAAAGTAAATAATTATTTTATAGATTAATTTATTATAACTGAAGATGTACTGAAAAGAAGTTGTTTCTTCAATTTGTTAATAACTATTTTCTCTTTTTTACTTCCTTGTACGCAGTAAAGGAAGTATTGTAATCACAAAAAATTCCGGTTACTATATTTCAACGAAAATATCCATTTTGACCACTATCGAATGCAATTTAACGATGTTATTGAGTGACATGTGTGCGTAAGGACAGAATAAAAGACTCTCTTTCCCCAAACGAATTATAAAATTGATTTAAAATAGATTCAGAAGAGATTTTTTCGTGGTGCCTGTACGTACGTGCGTATGTACGTATGTATATATCTACTATAACTCAAAATCGAGTAGAAGCAGAATGTTGAAATTTTGTATATAGGACTATAACGTGTGGATGTGCACTTCCCTTTTTGGTTGCAATCAGACGCACTAAACATACCCACTCTACCCACTCTGTTATTCGGCTGAGTGAGCTCAGTTGTTTTCTTATTCTGGTATGTTGGTAAATTGCGCAATTTTTGCTTTAAAAATGATTGAATTATGTTGTCCTTATGTTCCGGTTAAGGTTTTTATGCCTTTGGCAAATTTGCATGCAATATTTGTAGAATTATCAACAGTTTAAAAGTTGTTTAAGTGCGTCTAAGCATTAATTATTTTACCATGTAGCAGCCATATTTGTTTACATTTGAAACTTAGCAGAATAGTGGATTTGTTGCCAATCTAGAGATACTAAGCTTCGTAGCAACAAAGATAACGCCTTCTTTTATTACTGCTATTTAAATCATGCTTAATCCCTTTTGGAATTTTTTCGAGGAAATAAGTGTTTAAGATTTACTTCGTAATTTTTAATATAAATATTTTGAGTTTTTAATGCATTTTTGCCTTGTCGCGAAGTGAGAACTGAACTAATTGAATGAGAATTACTAAATCGTCTGTGAAAAACTGTGTTTCTTTTTATAGTTTGTTTGTTTAATTTCTTTTAGATTTATTATAGTATTTGAATGGAACATGTGGCGTTTGTTTTGTTAGTTTAATTTCCTTTGTACATCGCTTTAGATTTATTATATAGTATTTGAATAAAAAATGTGGCAACGATTAGGTAATATTTCAGATGATATAATTTTTTTGCATTCTGAGTTATAAAATGAATGAGACATAACGCTGTTAAGTGAAACACCTCAGCTATACCAAAGAACGTCTATGTACACATATTCTTTGCCTATACTGTTCTCCCGAACCCAGCTCAAGCATTCATTCTACTTCAGGCGCCTCCAGTGGCACCTACCTTATCACAACCGGATAAAAACATGGCAAATTGCATGTTATTCTCGGCACGTAACCGAACCTGAAACCTGGTTAAGTAAACCTAGCGCCAGGTCCCTATGGTAAACAAATACAGTGAATTTTAAAGAGTGCATTTATTCTATTGTGGTTTATGCGCTGTCGACGAAGTTGATTTAATTCAATGCAATAAGTGAAATGCAAGAAAAAATAATTTAAAATTCCGTACAATGAAGTCATGTGGTGTACACATCAGATTTTTTATGGTACTAAGTTTTGAAGTCTTACTCACACGAGAGTACTCTAAAGGTAATGTTTTGTTGACGCGTGGTAAGATATTAGTGACTTCATATTGTTTAATGCATTTATTGTCATTGGGACATTTTGTTTATCAGATGACTACGTTTTTCAACTTGTAAAATATCATTCTGATGACAGTTTGGTAACGAAATAGAAAACTTATTTATAACACTAAAAGTGTTTTTGCTCTTAAGTGCGTCAAATGTTCTGCAGTCTAAGAATAAAAACACAAATTCCCTTACAAGTTCTTTAAAAAAAAACATGCAGTTAATCTTACATAATGCTGTGTGTATCAGGTGTATGACTTCATGGCGGTATGTCAGAAAATGAAATGCCCAAAAGGGGAAAAAGTGGTTTAAAAATATAGATAAACTGTAATGTAATTACCAAAGTTAAATATATACTAATTTTTGCATTCAAAGAATTATTAAAGGCAGAGGAACTTAACTAGTATTAAAAGTTGGCCTGCTTTTTTCAGCGATCTGTCTTTTATAGCGAATTTTTGTCTTTTACAGCTGATTTTCTCAGCGAAGTGAATGTTAAAAAAAACTCATATAATTAAAAAAAAAATAGGACCACCTGAAGTTATCAAATTGGAAGCATATTGAAAACTTTGATACAGGCACTACATGGCATCCTTGCACGCATAAAATTACAGACATTTTCCGGTAAAGTGCAGAATCGCCCACTTCTATTTGGCGCGTTTTGTTTGGCGCTTTCTACAAGAGTTAGGAGAATTGGATTCTTGTCAATTTGTTTTGGCTTTTTAAGTGAAAATAGATCGATGTGTACATGGACAAAGTCAAGGGAGTGCGCAGTGACGAGTTTGTGCAATTCTGGAATTTTTTTTAAGTAGGTCGATGTGTACATGGATACGGATTTTAAAAACGCGCCAAGCAGTGGGTGATTCACCACATTTTTTGCTGCACTTAATTCAAACTTATTTCCTCGAATCATTCTAACATAATTAACCGATCCCTCAAGACAATTTGAAAATGACATCAAAAATTGCAAATTTGGAAATTAAATATTCTGATCCATTTTGCTGTACGGCAGTAAACTTTTACTAATTTTACTTTTTTGATTACGAGTAGGAACTTTCCCAAATATAAGTATATGATCCGGGAGACCGCATTAAAAGTTAGATTTCGTTAATTGTCCCAAATTATTAATATCGTTTTAATTTGACATCGCGAAAACATGAATAGTATTTTTGTGATTTATAACGCGTCTGTGATTTGAAGTAGGTAAAGTCCTGGTTTACGGTACGGCCTTGGCGTGATTTTGAAAATTGTCGCCAACATCGAATTGACTCATTTATTGCTCATAATCATGTCGCCAAACCTCGTGTGTACCGTATACTGGGATTAAACTTTGGAGGTATAACGACCTATAACTGCGAAAACAAAGGCCGGATAAGGACTGTTAGCCCTGGTAAGGGAGGTGAGTATAATGTATATACTTTTAGTACTGCCAGTTATTACTAAAAAAGGGAGGTGCATACTTAGATTGATAGCAGCTCCATATACAAAATCTGTAAGTTGTATGGTTAATCTTTTTTGAGTTATGTGTGCTACATACTTACAGAGGTTACGAAAAAAAAAATTGTTTAAACCCATTTTACTGCCTTCATTGGAAACATTAGTCCTTCATGCTGTCCATACGTAGGAAGGTCACGCAAAAAATAGTTAAAATGGATTCGGGAACGCTCAGAGTGAATATTTTCATTGAAATATGGTGCCCGAAATTTTTTTCGATTACTATACTTCCTTTATTCGTACAAGGAAAATTAAATTAAAAACTTTAGAAAGTAAAGGAAAATTCTATATAAAAATTTGGGACTAGAGCAATGTGTAGAGATCTTAGCGATATCGATATAAAGTATCGATAATATTTGAGTAAAACTATCGATAATATTCTTTCTTAATTTGTAACTTAGTTAAGCCTTATCTGTGGGTAAGTATACAATAATATGTAGTGGAATTAATTTTATTTAATCAGTTTAAATCTCCATGAAATTTTAATTTAATTTTTCTTCCAAAAATATTTTGCAATATCTGAAATAAAAAAATAAATAAATAAGGTTAAAATTCTGAAAGTTTTCAAACTTTAGAATTTCCGATGCACACTCGTGCGCTGGAGGTAAAAAAGTCTTTTTTTTCCCCTCCTCTTCCTCTCGTACGGTGTTGCCATTGCCACGATGTTTAGCATTCATATGGAAAATGGAAACTGCCATTTCGCCCATAAAAATCCTTGTACGGAATATTCAGTTATACGCATTTTTTTCTGCACTTCATTTAAACTTTTTTCCGCGAATTTCATTAGACATATTTATTTCTCATTCAGTTAATTCAGTCCTCACTTCGCGGCAAAGCAAAATACATAAAAACTCAAAATATTTTTTTAAAAATTGGAAGATATAGAAAAACATAAAACAATTTAAAAAACTTTACAATTTCTACGCAAAAAACAAGCAACTCGATCAGAAGGCAAGAAAAATTTTTCGGTGCACAAAACTATCCTTTTGATCCCACTCGGCAAAAAGACACTGAAAGTACAGGAAGACTTCATTCACTATTCTGCTAAGTTTCAAATGTAAGCAAATATGGCTGCTGTGGTAAAACAAAATTAGGCTTGCACTTAAACAATTTTTATATTGCTAACTATTGCAAGCAGATTAACTAAAGGCATAAAACTTTAACCAGAAGAGAATAACTCAATCGCTTTTAAAAGCAAAAAATGCACAATTAACCAACATATAAGAATAAAAAAAAACCAAGCTCACTGAGCCGAGTAACAGAATAGGTTTATATTTATATAGCTTTGATGCGGCCGATTGCACCAAAAAAAGAGAGGGACACAACTACATGTTATAGCAGTCCCATATACAAAATTTCAACGTACTGAGGCTACTCGTTTTTGAGTTACGCGAGACACAGACATGTAGTATTTTTGAAGCGGAGTTAAATAGATAAATGCAGGAATCAGTAACTTCCAAACGTTGCTATTTCAAAATATTTTATTCCAGAGTAATTCACAATCAGATCAATTCTGTAGATGGGTGTTTTTTCAACCATAGTTAAATATGATACATTTTATTTACACTGGTTTTTAAAGTTAAGACATAGGCATGTTAGAGTGGGAAGCTAAGTTTGATGCATTAGTATATCCAAGCTGTGATTGGTTAATTTTGGATTTTAGTTCCATTTTTCAAGCAGCGTTATGTAACATAGAAGGATCTCGAACTTGGGAGAAGAGACGAATTTAGGGGGGAGAACACCATATTTAGAATAGTAAATTTTGAGGTCACCAATCATTTCTTAGAGCAGCCATCGTATTTTGTTATATCTTACATATCCCCCTCCCTTCAAAAGAAAAGTTGGGAAAGCAAGGGAGAAGGAAAAGCATGAGTGTATTAGCGAAGCAAGAGAAGGTTTATCATATGAGGAAAAGATGTGAGGAAGCATCAAGGACCATAGCCTGCAGGTTTTCCTATGCCCTGTCATTCATTGTTCATATACAGATTATGAAATACTTAAACATATAATTTACAACTATTACAACAACAATATAATTTCTAAATAAAACTAAATAATAAATTAACACAAATATAATTTTTTAAAGTCCTCTAGTTCTTACAATGTCCAATGTAAATTTTGGTAAGTCTTTTGAAAATAGTTCCACAAGGTAAATGTTCAAATGTTTTTCATACTTTTTGATGAAAATATTGCCAACTTATCATGTGGAAATACAACACAAAATTTATGATTAATTGAATAAGTTGTTCTTATTGTCGATACACATCCCTAGTATAGTAGAAAATTCAAAATAAAAAGATAATGATATAATGCAATATTAAATAACTCAATAATACTTTGACGATTACTTGGTATGTCCTCTCCAACAAAATCAGCTTACTAGTTTGCTAATGGTTGGGGGATGCTTGAGTATAATACATCAAAAACCCGTTCCTTAGAAGAAGATAACTGGTTTTTGGTATTGTACAATTGCCAGAGTTTTTGTTTTCCTTTCAAAAATCTTTCATATTAATTAATTAAAGTACAACATTATATAAAATTAAGACTGACATTTAAGACAAATAACTCGTATAATCAAGTTAAAGTCTCTTTTAAGTTTTGCAAAATATAATTGAATATTACCCTACGATAATAAGAAAGAAAGGAAAAATGTTTGCTTTAAATTTATGTAAAATGTATGTGTGTGTGTGTGTTAGCACTTCTGTGCAATGGTCAGAGTATTGTGACTGGTAAAGAAAATAGAAATAACCCAAATCAGTTTCATAACAGCAGAACAGAATCTTCCGACAAATAAAGGGGATGTTAGGAGTGTTTCTAGTGGTACAGCGGGCGTGTGCTATACCTTCTTGAAGAGTTTTTCCTCTGCTCATCTCCTGAGCTATGGAGGCTTCGTGGCCAAGCGGAGTTGACGGTTACCTTCACTTTCAGTTCACTTTTCGTATTTTTATTTTCCCGTTGTAAAACAACCCTGAACGTATAGTCATAAACTTTGTAACTGAAGCTTTCATTGCATTGACGGAATCAGGTTTGTGCATTTTCTCGTCGTTTTCGACAAGAAATAGACCTTTCTTGTTGCAGTCATTTAGGTAAACCTGTCCTTTATCAAAGGTCACAACGCATTTTCATTTACCTCCTGCTAAATAGTTTTTATTCAGGGCTCTACATTGAGCCACATAATTCGGCAAAAGCTGTGAACAGAAGGTTTTTTTAGCTTTTTTAATTTGTAATTCTTGGTTTATTATTTTATTAATTTTTGTTGCGGACCGCAACTAATTTCTCTGCATCAGCGAATTTTCTCTTGTAACCAGCAATTTTAGAAACATTAGAAACAATAGCAGCAATGTTTCCGGGTACTCGTTTGGAGTCTTCTTTCCATGCAGAAGTAATGACTGGCGATTTTTCCCTTTCTGTTCATTTTACACTTCGAAATTTTAATATCATGCATTTCGCAAAGTTTTTAAATTATAGACTAGGAATATTTTTGTCTGTAATATCGTCTGTATCATATCCGTCGATATATATACACACATAAACACAGTAGAATAAATATAATAATTCAATATTTCTGCAAGACATTAATTGTTACCCAACTGAAATCTAAATCGAAATTATCGACCTAAAAGCAGCATACTACACTGAAAAGCAGTTATAAGGCACTTACTTCAACTGAAAGTTAATTCAAATTATATTGAATTTTGGAAATTTGTACCCAGAAGCAGTTTTCCAAATGTATTCGATTTGGCTGTCAGATATTGTTAAGAACAAATACTAATGTAAAACTTCGTAAAAAAAACCACGTATTCAAAAACCACATTAAATAAGGACTCACTGTTTAATAGGTATTTAGAATTATATGTTTCAGATTCTTCATTTTTATTTTATGCATAACAACTGACTGAGCCTTTAAAAAGTTTATTAACAATAAAACCTTAGTTTGTTTTATTATTATATTATTTTTTAAATGTCCACTACTGAGAATTACCAAAAAAAGACCTGATATTTGCCTAAAAATCCCCTAACCAGTCTATAAATAATACTTTCTTCACCGTTTTATATTTTTTAGTATGTTGGAAAATTTGGAAGTAGTACGCATAACTTTGTTTTCAGATTGTGGAACTCTTCCCGAAAAGATTTACCACCCGTGCTGTAGCGTGACTATTGGTGGTGTTTCGGTTCTGATAAAATTTGTAGCGTAGGAGAGAAATTACGGAATTATCTTCACCACAGATTGCAGATGATTGTCGATCAATCGAGTTCTTTTCGTATTAATTTTCCAACTATAAAAAGAAAGGCTGTTCACATATATCCTCAAACAAAGCGATTATGCTGAACGAAAAAATTCGTAACTTCGGATCCGGGTTCGATTCCAGTCGAAGGGGCAGGCTGCATGAGCATTTTCGTCATTTTCCCTTTATATACGCCCTTATACAGGCCAGTTTTCTTTAAAACGTCCTGCACAAAAGCATCCCTTCCCCAAAGCAGATAGCCTTAATGTGCTTTGCCTTAATCAAAATAAACGAAACTAGACCAATTTACAGTACTTGACTCGCACCCTGTTAACTAGATGCTGCCCGTGTTATTTCTGCGGGCAGTGCGTTACTAGTTTTTAATCACAGACGCACTTAAAAATTGTTTTATTTATATCCTTGTGGGGTTCCACCCTTTTATTTAGCAACTAAGTATATAGGAACCTAATGAACAGCTAAGCTTAATCGTTTTAGTTCAGGAACAGAGAGGTAAACTCGAGAAGGAGTAATTTTAATTACCCTTTATTGCTCAAAATAAAAATTGACAGATGGGCCCTTTCTCAGGGCATACAGCAAAGCCTCCACTTGGGCTTGAACTCAAAATAATAAGAACTAAACTAATGCTTAACTATAAAGATATAGCCCAAGCTATCAAAATTCTAAGTAGTTGCCCCCTAAATATCGAATAAGCTAGCGAAGTTATCAAGGGCCTATAATACGGCCCGAGCGTAGTAACAACTTAGAGAGTCGTAGCCAAAAGGCAAACGCTGGCTAGTTAGAACTCGGGAGACTCTCTCTCGAAGTCAGTGGAACTTCGACTTGAATGCTACTGTTACTCATTTGCATTAAACACGATTCTTAAAACATATTCTGTTAGGAAACTGTAAGCTGAAATTAGAATTGACAGGAAAGTAGCTGTAACTAAAGATAACTGTTAAAAACTTAGGATAAACCTAGCATCCTTAATAATGTGATTAATTAAAAATATTTTAATATTTAAGTATCCCATAGAATTATGAAGGAAATAAAGGATTCTATTAATATTTTTTGCATTAGTCTCAGCTTCTTCTCTGCTATCAGTCTAGAGCATCCCCTACATTGTACTTCGTGCTAAATTTCGGAGCCAAATTAAATTAACTGTCATTTCCTTTCTTACTTGCATTAAATTAAACGCAAGTAGTATTAATTGGACGTTGGTTTTTTTTTTCAACCAACACTGCAGTTGTGATGTAACTTCCTAAATTTACGGTAATCTTCAAGTTTATACAGAAGGTTTCTGTATAAAAGCAATTTCTGTGATTGCTTAAAATAGAAATAAAATGCTTACTGACATCCATATTTCGGAAATATATGTAAAATATGTGAAATGTTAATTCCAAGTAGCGTTCGTATTTAAAAAGTACATGAGCACCTTTGTTAAAATTAATAACATTATTTAAAAATACATGAGCATCTTTGTTAAAATTAAAAACATTCTTCCACTGTAGTTTATTAGTAATCGGAAGTCATATACGAAGGCATAATTTATTTTCAAGTATTTTTGGGGAGAGCTGTTTTGGCGGAGTTTTATTTTCAAGCATTTCTTGCTCCTGAAGCCTTTTCTCCACTATTTCTCATCGCTCTGTGATACTTACAACGTTAACTTACTTTTAGAAATAAATAATTTTTTTGGCACTCGAATTTCGTTATAATTTTATAGACAAATTGTAAATTTTAATTAACTGTTATTCATAGACAAATTGTAAATTTTAATTAACTGTTATTCTTCCCAAGTTTGGAAGAACGTGCTGAAAACACAGTCGCGCTACAGGCCAATCAGAAGACGACCTGTTGTCGTTCCCTTAAAAGTAGCTGAGCATCGATTATAGCATGTTTATGCTTGCTAATTCAATCCCAGCAATCCAAGGAGTTTAAGGTTTTTAATCGTGCGATCTTGTTTTTTTGCTGTTATAAATTTCTATTTGATGTTATGCCTAAATTAAGTGTGTTCCTCTCGAGAGGAATTACGAAAGATTTCCTCGCACTGCTTTATTGGTGAAAGCTGAAGGATTTAGTGTCAACGGTGAAAGAAGTTCTCCATTGATGTTTTCTTTTCTTGTTAAAAGCCTTGCAGACCCATTCAGGTCGCCGGTTTGGAAGGTTTTGAGAGTTCCGTTTCCCCTTTGCCAAAACCACGTTTGTCTTCTGCTTTTAAATAAAGAAAGAGAAAAAAAGAGTGGGGAAAAATCTGCGATTGTTGGAATTTTTTCGGCTTATCATATGATCTTTATTTTTTCATAAACTTCTCTCCAATGCCTTCTGACTTTTACGTAAGAGATTCTGTCATAAATGTTCTAACTGTATCGCGCCTGTGTGGAAGTACTATAAAGTATTTCTCCCGCCTTTTTAACATGCCTTCGTGGTGTAGTGGTGTCAGTATGCTCGGCGCGTATTCGAGAAGTCAGTGAGTGGTTCGTATCCCGGCGAGGGCTTTGCTCATTTTTCATGTCTCCTGCTTCGAAATAAGCTAATGTCTGTACAGTACTGAGCAGCAAGTCACGTAAGAAGAGCCAAATTCCTTTTTTCAGATGCAGCTGGTTGAGAAAAACGAGCTGCCGTACGAGCAGTTCCACACGCGTTCAGTGAAGCAGTGTTCAAGACTTCTAACAGTTTTTTGTTCCTCTAATGAATAATATTGATAGTTTACCCATACTTTCACATACTTTTAAATCCTTTCTGAGAATCTTTAAAGCAATACTGTGTAATCTCAAATCCAGAAATTTAAATTGCAGCATTTATAAACTGACGCTGAAATCAAGAACATTATTGATAGAAAATGAATGTGGCAAAAGTTTAAGCAAAGTTTACTTGCATAAAAAATACTGAAATACACTTATGGATAGGTTACTGGAATATGACAAAGCACACTTTGTCTATCTGCCTAAGAGGAGGGATGTCTTCGAGGAGGACTTTCTAAAAGAAACTAGCGTTACATATGGGAAAAATCACAAAACAAACTATGCTGTCAGGCATTTTGCCTGAGGTCGAACCCCTATCGAATGTCGATCTGAACCACTTTGCCACTGTGACGCAATACGTTACATTACAGGAACGTAGCCTATATGTAAGGCAGAAGTACCTATAAGCTGATTGCAGCAGTTTCTTCTGAAGGACACAAAAAATTTAGAATTTAGTACAGTGGTTATTTCAATCGGTGTATAGTAAAACAGAAACAAAATGCTTATCTATAGTTAATTTTTCTTTAAAAATTAAAATTTATTTTGTGGAGCATATTAATATTCTTTGGATTTCTTAACAGCTGCGCGGTATTGAAATTTTCCTAAACAACAACAACAAAAAAAAAAAAAAAGTTTTGAGCATTAAATAGATCAGCAAGAGTATTGTATACGCTGAGGCTAACATACCACACCTCCCAAATACCAAAAAAATGTCCATGTGTAATGCGTGCGTTCAGCTTAGAGTTAGTCACTAATTTTTATTCCGTCAAAGCGGCGCTATTCAAAATATTGGTGTGAATGTGCTCGAACAGTACCACCTCGATGGCTTTTCTGCCGAACACTGTGAACTCTGATAGTTCGACCAGGATTCGATTCCAGGTGAATGGACTGGTAGTATAGGTGTTTTCATGGTTATCCCCATGTATAATGTTGATACGAACAGTTCCCTTAGAAAGTCCTCCAAAAAGGCATCCTTCCTCTTAAGCAAAATAGCATTCGTATGCTTTGCCACAAACAAGCAAATAAATCGGTTGAACATTACGCAACTTTTTATGGTGTAATGCAGTTAGGTGAAAACTTTCTGTAGCTTGGTTACAGTTAATAAATCCATTTTCAATCAAATATATCGATAACATCGAATTTCTTCCCATGTAGGTATTTTCCTCAAATTCTCCCATTCAGATGTTTCTAAATTCTTGCAAAATAAAAGTCCTTTTGCTCAATATTCTTTTTATTTTATAAAATTCAGCTTCTTTGTCAACACCATTACAGCCATTTTCTTGCAATTTTACTATTAAACTACAAACCAAATGGGAAGAAACAGAGAACTTCGTTTCAAGACCAAATTATCATTAAGTTGATTTATTTCCTTCATGGCTTCAGTTGCAAGACAGGCTGTCTGACCCTCGCTCTTTAATACAACTCGATGAAACTTTGCTGATCGTGCGTGTATGGAAAAAAAAATTGAGAATAAAATTTTCAAAATGTGTTTTTAAAACGTTTGGATATTTATCGATACCCAAAAGTAGCTTTTTTTAATGGCTTGTACGATTTTAAAAATCTTTTAATAGCAAACTCAAGCCACCGAGATTTTACTCTACCCTAGTAACTTCTGATATTTTGTGTCGTTATAAAATTCTTCCAGAGCGTCTACGCGAATATTAGTAAATCAGCCAATATATTTTCATGGTAACTCATTCAAAGTTTACAGGTAGACAATCCGCGGCAATTCAGTCGTTCGTGAATTAAATGAATGCCACATCAGCGTTCTTCAGAGATAAATTTAGTTTTGCATAACATTGTGACGCCGAGTCTTTTCAATCTGCCAAAATTTCAGTTAGTATTATGGTCACAAAATGGTGTGATTTTTGAAGTCAAATTATTATCTGTTGATATTTCCATTAGAGAATTGAGAATAACGTGTGACGTTTCGCCCGGTTGGTATTGAAATTCTTAAAAGTTTGTGCTTTCGTATAGTAAAAGCGAACTGAAGTGAAGCAAGGAATACTTTCTTGGACCCATGATTTAAAGCATCAGTTAATATTGTGACGCATCCACTGTCAAAAAAATTTTTATTATTATTATTTATTTATGTATTGTTGCGTTCTGTGGATTCGTAGATTTGGAGTAACTAGTGATAACAATTGATAAAGAATCAAAACACAATTCATTCGCCAGCAAGCACTATTACACAGGACAGTTCCAAAGACACGTTTACATTCGTCGACAAACACGCTGAAACAATCCGCAAACACAGCCTTCAGACAGCAATACTCCCAAGAGAGTCAGGGTATATATAGCTTTAACCTACCTTCGAGAATATTCTCGAAAAAAACCACTAAAAACGTGTTTTTGAATATTCTCGCTCCATCTATATATCGCTCGCTCCATCTATCGCCAAATTTGGACACGCCAAATATCGCCAAGTGGGATATTCCGCATCAGATCTGGCAACCCTAGGGAAGTTATCTCACCGCAGCTGAGCCTTTCGCAATAGTATTTACTGTTAAGCTCTAAAACATATATAATAGTAATTCTATTTTCTTACGAGCACATCTGAATCCCCATCCAAAAAATATTGGAATTAGAAAAACACTACGTTTTGAGTGAAAACTGCACTTTTTGAGTGAAAACTACAGTTTTCTGAAACTATATGATAAGCTCAAGCACCTTTCGTTATACTTCTAGAATTTTTAAGAGTTGGCTAATCCGTCATCTTAACGTAGAATCGAAGAATTCGGAAGAGATAGGAAGATGATTTTTTTTCCCATGGTTTTCTGATCTATCGTTCCATGGGCTTCGCTAAATTCTACACAGCAATTTTCGCATCTGATCTTCCGATGTAGTTATTTCTTTGCTTTATAAACGGGTGCTTGGTTTGTAAGTTAACATTAAAAGTGTATTTTCATTTTAAGCATTGATTGTTAAAATGAAGAGTTCCCGTAAATTGACCTCCGTACAAAAAACTTTAAATTTAAATAAATTGAAATTTGAGCCTATTGATATTGATTGAATACGATAATACACGCCGATAAAAAAAATCCATACTAAAACACAAAATTTTTAATTATTATTTGTGTTTTATATTTGCCTCGTGTTCAGAATAATTCAGAGTTTTCAAAATTCTTAACAATAATTCAAAAATATAATTACTAATCTTACCAGAATTCAACAAACGAGACTCCGAGTAAAATAATTTAAAAGCTTAAAATGAGCTGTTTAATTTTAATTCAGAATAATTATTTTAAACTAAATTTCTGATACCATAAAATTTTAATTTGATGTTTTCTTAAAACAATGCTACAATTTAAAATTCAATATAGTAAAAAAAATGTTCTCATTTTGCAAATTAATTTTAATACAAAATATTTTACCTGCACTAATTAATAAATAAAAATTTAAATTGTAGAGCTTTTAAAACAGAAGCAGTGGATGTAAACGCAGCCAACTGACAGTACATTTCTGTAAAAACTACTAATGAAACTTTACAGTCATTGGTATACTGAATCTTTATAAGCACTCATTAAATCAATTGCTAGGTTAATGCACTGGTTTTTAATTGCCGCATCTGTAAAAGCACTACTTAATCACAGATGATGATAGATCATAACCTCACTCCCACGCTTCCAGCTAGCATGAAATTCGTCGTTACACAAGCGAGGAATCGAGATCGTTGATTAATTATGCAACCATCGGCTGTTAAAGAATCTCGGTTGACAACAGGCACTCATTTTAATTTTTTAGATGAACCCGCTGGGGTCATCTTCCACATAGCATGGATCTTGTGGGATCGGATGTAAATAATGAAATCATGATGAAGCATAAAGTAGTAGTTACATTCATGGCCGGTTTAAATACTCTATTATTTTTATTTTCGTTGGTCATTTTGTGAAGAGTACATCGGTGGCGATAAAATTTTGAAATACAATTTCTGAAATTGACGAAACAATTTTCTAGTTATCTAGAGAATCGGACAGAAATGCAGTTTTTTTTTTTTTTTTATTTTAAAGATGGAGAGTTAGTTTTAAAGCAGTTTGAGTTTGGGTTTTAATTTTAGTTTCAATTATCTTTATCTGTATTGGATAATATTTAAGTCTCAGAATTTATTATTGGCTAAAACCTTATGCAAGTTATCGTCGCCATGAGCTTTATCTAGGAACTGATGGCTTTTGATTTTGAAATAATGCAATTATCTAAGTAGCACGATGACGTCGTAAAGACGTAGCAATTTCGTCACGCACGATGTTGTAATGACGTCGCATTTGTCCGAAGAGAAAAGCATGTCCAGATGTCCGAAGAGAAAAAAGAATTGGGGACAGAAAATCACTTTGATCACTAACTTTTAAAAACAAGCCACTCAGACGGGAGAGTGGTTAATGTCTCAAAATGCCATACTGGAGGGTGCGGGATCGAATCCCGTAGAAGGTATGGATTTAATTTGTCCGTTGCTTCATAGGAGGCAACGATGGCGCATCTTTTATTACCTTTATAATAAAGGGACCATCACCGCTTCCGGCCTTATTAGTGGGTAACGCCTATCAACGGCAAGAGCCCGGCCAGTGGAAGAAAAAATAAGTTGAAAACAATTTTCTGAGTCCAATCTGGAAAACATTCATTTTTCTCTAAAGTAGTTTTTTGGAGTAGGTTGGATTTATTTGTGCGCGGTATCTTCAGCGTAAAGTTTATCTGCATAATTAAACTGAGAACGTATGTTTATCTGCAAGCTCAAAAGTTCAAATGTCCAGTAATATAAAATGTGGCATTTTCTTTAAGTTCATAACCATTCATTTTGGTTAATTTGTCAGCCATCTGTTCAGTATTAAGATATGGAAAAAAATGCCCTCTATATCATCAGCTGTGATTTATAGTGCTTTAAAGATGCGGCCTTCTACGGCATAAAAAATGTAACTTTCTAGGACTTCACACACTATTTGGAATATTTCGAATAAGCTGTAAAAAGATTCAACATTTTAGTACCTAGAAGGTTGTTTATCTAAGTTTACAAGAAGTGCTTTTCGCGGACTGTGAAATTATCCACCCCCGTACTATAGTGATTTTTCATATGATGCCAGATCTTTTAATAACCCTATCTCCTTCTGCTATTTGAAAATAAAATTCTTTAAGAGCGTTTGTTCCTGATGTCCGATGTAATCCACGTAATTTTGAAAACAAGAACACTGTTATAAGAGAAAAAGTTAACACGTTTAATTAAACCGTGGTTATTAAGGCAAGGTTAGCACATTTAATTTAATAGCGACTATTAAGGCAACATTGGCGTGCATATCTATCTGTTGAAAATTGTTAAGCATGTGTTATTCGATAGAAAAAAGGTTTTAAGTATTCTAGAATAACTTGTAATCTCCCTCCTCCCGGAAAAAACTCTTATTATGAAGAAGCCAGTTATTTTCTCCGATTTATATTTGATTAATTAACTTTTCTAATGCAGAATTAAGCATGCTTTAAAACTACACTTGGCAATATCATGGTCGAAAATAAGATTAGTAGAATGAATAAATTTCAAAAGCTGTAGAATTGGATTGGATTATTTAAATTATGGCAAAGCAGTTGAAGGCTATCTGTCTTAGGTAAAGGATACCTTTCTGGAAGACATTGCACATGTGGAAGGCTACGAAATTTCTCATGCCGGCAGTCTGATCTCGCCGTGATCCGAATTCGAGTGGAACTACCAATCTTCAACACTCCAGCCGCTGGTGGCCCAGAAGCTGCAGACAATGTATGCTTCAATTCCAAAGGCAAAGAAAAAGAATATATTTGTGAATAACAAAATAATTGAACTATATATATATAATCCTTACATTTTGTATAAAACATACAAAAACGATGGCATAATTTCTTGTTGCTTGCTAGCACGTTATAATCTTAAACCAATGGCGGCCATTCGTTTATCTCATCATGCACATAAGAAGCCCAATTGGATATGTGGGCTGACTCTTCAGTCCACACAGTTTGTTTTAGGAAGCTAGTCGATTATAGTTTAATTACGCAAGAGTTAGAGAACGAATTGCTGCAGCAACGAATTGCTTGACACGGTACATTTTCTTAAATCTTGCCGCGGTTTGGTTCAAGCTGGTTAACATTGGTCTAAATCAGTGGTTTTCTAACGAATCTAGGAACCCATAGAAGTAGCTTTTATCCTTGGAGCCTCACTGTATGCCAGCTTAAGAAAAATATGTCTTAATACTTAAAATGTATCAATATGTTATAGATACTTAATGTAAAGACAGTTAAAGAAAATAACAGTAATATTATTAAAAACGTAATGTGTTCAACTCATGAATATCACTAATTCGTGCTTCAGGTGTCACCTACTTTTCTAAGTAATCCATTATAATGTTTACATTAAAAGTGATTTAAAATGCTGGGGCAGATGTTTTTCGTTTACTTCTAGTTCAATGTAAAGTAATAAGGTGTAATTGATCTTCCTCTTAATGTTTATTACTTCAGGTATTCAATAAGATAAAACGTTCTTTTTACTAAAAAGTGTATTTCAAGTGCGTGTGCAAGAAAATGGTTTCCATTTTTGCTTTCCTTAATCGCATTTATGCGCCGAAACATTACAAATCATTTACTGAGTGCATTTAAAAAACTTTATACCATAATTGATTTAGAAATTGATGATTTTTTTTACTACCTTAGATTTAAAATATAGCACTGTTTCGTAAAAATGTCAAATTAAAATATTATGGTATCAGAAATTTAATTTTAAATAATTTTGTTTAATAATATTAAAGAAGGTTATAAGATTATTTTCGAAATTAATGCTTACAATTCCGTATTAGTGTTTATTATGGGTAATATAATGTATACGAAATTAGTTAAATGTATAGATAAAGTAACTTGAAGTTATGGTGCTTGAATATTATGTTAAAGTAATTGAATGTCAATGTGTTGAGGACTATACTGTTTCAACTGGTTCAGAATCAGAAGCTTATTTTTTACCTCTGCAAAAATTATCTTTTTTACCTTGCCATACAATAAATGGTCAACACTTGCTGGAGAAGTTAGGGATACCTTAATGGAAAACTGTCTGAAGAAAACGCACGCATAGAAACCTATGAAAAACGCCCATGCATACAGCTAATTTGTTAGAAATCGGACCTGGCTTGAAGTACTAGTGCTTCAGCAGTCTTGCCACCTAGCCACTGGCAGATTCAGATATTATTAGAAAAGTATTATTATTATAACGTTGCAGAAATATTAAATGATTATTTTACATATTGACAACAGTTCTAAAATAAACAGTTTATTTTCACATTCTGTAAAATATTTAAGACTGTATGTTGTTGAGAAATAGATTTCAATCGTAAATGTCTGTTTTTCCAAAAACAACCATTTTTTGGGTGTTCATTTTACTTTGAGAAGGCAGACATTTTCTGGTTTATGTATGAATTCCGCGAGTCCGTTTCAAAGTCCTTACGAAAATGTTCAAAATATTTCATTATTTCACAGAATTGTTTTTGTTTGAGTATTTCCTTGTTAGCTTATTTTTTGCTGTTATCATTATTAGACGAAATAAAGACTTGCCTTTCTTTCTTTTGACAGCCATCTCACTCAGATCATCGCACAAGAAGTTGGAAATCCAATGGAAGAACAGGATGGCCTCAAGACATGTGGGCACTGGAACTGAAACACGAGAATCCCACTTAATGAATGCCTTGCAACAGGATTTCCAAGATTTTAATTGTGATCGGTATAGCTTCGAAACTAAATGACTTTATTCAAACAAAATTAAAATGGTCATTTGGACTCAACATACATGTTGAGTTCGAAATGGAACTAAAGTTTTGCGGCAAGGTACGCAGTCTAAGGAACATGAGTCCAAGTACTGTTACATTTTTAAGAAAACGTTTCATTTGCCATCAAAATATCAAGCTACAAAGCATAGTATCGTTTCAATCCCATATTTTCCAAACCGTTTTTGCTTTAATAATTTGTTGGTAAGACAGACCACATCATATTGAAGCAGAGATATGAGTACTGTATGAAGGAAAATATAAGTAAGTACCTGTGGTGTGAAATCAGTGTATTTTTAATTTAAACGCACTGGTTTACCAAGCAGAATTTATCATCAGACTAGAACCATAAATATTAAATCTGGTTTTTAACCCTAGTATACGGTACACGCGCGACTTGGCGGCATTATGATGAGCAGTAAAAGAGTCATTCTGGTGTTAGCGACAATTTTCAACGTGGTGCCAAGGTCGTACCGTATACTAGAATTTTACCCTAAATCTAAATTTGTAAACTGGGAAAGATTATCTTGTACTGTGAAATCTCAAATTTCTGATCTCGGCCCTTTGAATGAACCGATTACAGAATAGTTTAGGAAAGTTAGAAAGCATTAATACTACTGTATTACTTGAGAGTTTAAGCCATAGTACGACGTAAAAACTGAAAAACTGGAAAAAATAATTAATCAAAAATCGCCCTCGAACTCAAGCCCAGTGAAATGCTAAAATTCGAAAACTGAAAAGTATCAAAAATTAAAAATTCGTCAATAATTATATTATTATAAAATTTATTATTTTATATATTGTATTATAAATACAATTTTATGCAAATTTTATATATTGTATTATAAAATACTGTTACATTTTGATTTTTAAACCTGAATTATTTGAAACCCAATCATTTGGTTGAGAGAGGTCGGCAAACATATGTTGTGAAAATACTAGCTTTTAAACCTTACCCTAATTTTAGATCTTAAAAATTTGAAGAAAATGTGTGCTTTAAATTCGGAGTAATACGGTATATTAAATACTGCAGTTTTACGTTTGTAATTGTGTATATTTTAAATGAAAGTTTTAGAAACATTTCATTCAGAATTATGACACTGCTAGGGTGGATAAGAATATTTTTCTTCAGCCGCATATTTTAAAATATGTGTATATTTTTCTAGAAGTACTGATGTAAAGAAATATGCGACCTTCTAAGCACATATGGTTTTATAATGGAAACAATTTTTAGGATAGATTTGAAAATCTGCCCTCAGACCTTTGACTTTCCCCGTCGTTTCACGTTTTGTACTTATAGATAAAAACTCCTTGTGATAATAAAAGAGTATGAAAGCAGTGATTCGAACAGACATGTTTATATGATATGCAGTCTCATAATTTATCAGTTTATAAACTTTTGCATTATTAAGTCATAATATAATTATTAGCATTTGAAAAGATAGTTGGAGAAACGTATAACTTTTATACATTAAAATTGTGCCTTCCTATTTGTGTTTTTATCTGGCCCAAGTGCAATGACCAAAGCTGACACCAAAGTTTGTGTATATTTTATCAGCAAAGCAAATTTAATAGTTTTGTTATGTATATTTTTGGATGAAAGAGCCAAAGATTTGCCGAAAATTTTAGATTATGCTCATTTTGTAAATAAATTTTATCTGAATTATATCGTTTTCATTTAATAAATTATATCTTCAAAAACTAATTTTATTTATTTATTTTTTATTACTTTTTGTTCTTCTCATTTATTTGTTAATCTTTTCGTGATATTATTAATTTAGAGAGTAAAATGAATTAATTAAGTTATAATTTTTTTTTCTTTAAATAATGTCGCGTGCATACACGTGTTCGTAATATATACTGAGTGCATACAGAACTGATGATAGCTTCGAAATTTATCTTGCGTAAGAAACACTCCACAGTTTTGGATTCTCGTACAGTAACACTTCACGATATCACACATTGCAATCAGTTGTCAAACTACTAAGAACGTTAAACACAACGCAGTGCAAAGCGCATCTAAACAGAGATTTAAATACTCGCTTTTAAACTGATTCTCTCCTCGGTCTTATATGGTTTTCCTGTGGCCGCCGAGAAATCTCTAGCACTTTAAACTTTCGAAATTATTGGAAGGCGAGTGAAAGCCGGATACGGTTACAGTTAAGTATGGAATCAATTACTGTTATTCAATTACTGTACCCTTTACAGTTAGGGACCGGACCAAAACGTTGCCCAACGGTCGCCAAGTTTGGCAATTTTTCTCCACATTTGGCGATAAAAAGTAGTCACCAAAACCATCGCCAGCTTGGCGATATCTCGCCAATTTAGCGAGGTAGCCGTTTACTCAAAGTGAAATACATTTAATGCTGTATTCTTATTTTTTTGAGACAGCATCTTCTCTTTCATGTTACAGTATACAAAAATTACTACAATTTCACATGTAATTTCATTAAAATTATTTACATTTGTACAAAATAATAATAGACTTGTAAACATTTTTTTAAACCTTAAAAATACGAATAATGATCAACATCATATAAAGATTAAAAACATCTAGACCCATCTATCGCGTCTTTTAATAACTACGGCTTGCATTCCAGTTCCTTGATATGAGTGAAATCGCCTTAGAGATGACTCTCGGGCTAAATCACTGTTTATAATTTCATTTAATCAGGTGCGTATCATTAATTTCCACGAAGGACATGATGTTTAACGCCAAATTAGAAAGACATTATTAATGAGTATATACGTTAGCACTATACGTATTCGAAAGTTAACGATATTGTTAAATATTGCGTGGTATATAAAATAATGAAATACACACAATAAAAAATGAAAGTTCACTTGTCTGATGTAGAAACCTTTTTAGTTTATATGAACAGTTTCATATCGGAGAATATCACAATTCAATTTTGCTTAGTTTATGCAGACCGCATTGTAATATATTTCGATGTTACTCAGTTAATGAATTGTTTTGATTAATTTCTGGTAGTACTGACAAAGAATGACACAGGTGTAAAAATTGTGCTGAAATCGGTCGTATATACGTTACGACGACTAAAAGTGTTTCACATTTGCAACAGTTTCATACAGGTGTTTCACATATGCAACAGTTTCATACAGGTGTTTCACATATGCAACAGTTTCATACAGGTGTGTTTTCTGTCTCAAGCGAAAAACTGAGCACAATTAACTCGGATAATTTGCATGGTAGTATTAAGTTTATTCAATAAAATTTGGACAAAACTGCATATAGAAGAAGTAAACATCTCTTCATTATGAAAGCTCATAAATTCAAACTCGAAAACAGAAGAGAAACATCCCAACTGAAACGTAAGGGATTAGTAGCAAAACGACCTTAAGGTTGGCGTAGATTTGTGTCGAGATGTCAATCGATTTCGAGGGCAAATAAGTGCAGGTCACTTTTTATCAGGAGGAAAGAAATCTGCAAGACTGGAAAGCACGGATTATTACTTTGCTACCAGCTTCAACTACTGTGAGATTAAGCACGGATTATCACTTTGCTACTAGCTTCAACTACTGTGAGATTAAGCACGGATTATCACTTTGCTACCAGCTTCAACTACTGTGAGATTAAGCACGGATTATCACTTTGCTACTAGCTTCAACTACTGTGAGATTAAGCACGGATTATCACTTTGCTACCAGCTTCAACTACTGTGAGATTAAGCACGAATTATCACTTTGCTACTAGCTTCAACTACTGTGAGATTAAGCACGGATTATCTATCACTTTGCTACTACCTTCAACTACTGTGAGATTTTACTAGTCGATTTAATTTATTGCCCTAAGGCCAGTCGCCGTAATTCTTTAATTATGGTGCAGTTCAAAGCTAAATTCGTAAATTCACAAAGTTCTTACTAGGGAGTGAATTGTGCATTGCGGTCTTAAAAGTCTTGAAATTCAATAATACTGATAAATGCAGTAATAATAAGTGTGGTGCAGATATTACTGATTGTATTTTACAAGAATTGGTTGTTTAAGAAGAAAGAAAAGTTGATGCAGAATAAAGCACAATTCAGTTTATTGAGCGGAAAGAATTTAGCTGTTGACGACAAGCAGTTTCGGTTTTTAGTTTCAATAATCTTTTTTTTAGCCCAAAGGGGCTTTGTCCCTGAAGAACTATTTTTTTCGTTTTGGCATTTTGCGTTGATTCACTATAAATGTCCGATTCACTTTTCAAATTGTTGCCACCAAACATTATCGCCCTGTATTATATTTAAAGAAATTAAATAATGAAGAATCTGCATAAATGTATGTATGTATCTCGCATTGTGATAAAACAACGGTACATAGAGCCATCCAGTTTTTAATAACTTACATTTCCACCCGAATATGGGCATCTGGAAGTCCGAATTTGGAATTTGTTTTATTATCTATTTCATACTTTGTAAAACATTAACGAATTTTTTATTAACAAACTCAAAAGATATAAAAGCGAGCAATAGCAACACTCAAACGGGGAAAAAAAACTTTTTCATCTCTAGCGCGCGGAACTGTGTATCGGAAATTCTAAAGATATGCTCAGTTTAAAATTATTTTGCGGTATTGTTCTTGACTGAATTTCATGGTTTAAGTGCGAAAAACATGGTATTTAATAAATAAAGGTAACATGCAAATCGTTAAAAAAAAAAAAACGCTCCTTTGGACGTAATTTAAAATCTTGAAACTTTTTTTTCTTCAACTAGCTATTTTACTTCATAAGAACTGTGACAAAAATACCGATGACTCAGCTTGATTAGAATTTTTCTCGTCACCCGTTAGAAGATAAAACAGAACGATAATTCGTTTGTCTAAGAATCTAGTAGAACCTACGTTCTGAAATACAATAGAACCGTACAAACATGCATTCGGTTGCTAGTATCAATATAAATTTGACTAACTATTAAACAGACTGTTGCATTAAAGCCTGTCTTATTTGGAACTTCGTTTCGCCTTGGTTGAAAGTACGATTTTACTCTTAGTATTGAAGTAACCACTCCAGTTGAATTTACAGTTGAGCCGGACTCCAGTTATGTGATGCTTGAAAAGTTCACTTAACAGATTTTTAATAATAAGTAGTATATATTTAGTTTAAACTGACACAGGAAGCCGTTATGTATCAACAGTAAAGATAAGAATCAGCGACTTTTTTGTTATCTTAAAATAGATACTAACAATACAATGAAATGAATAGTTTCACGCTTATTTTTTAGTATCAAACAACTGACTAGGTAAGAAAAAAAAATCGTTAATTTATAAATCACTAATGTGCTAATGTTTGTGCGTTTGGTACTTTGAAAATGCAGCGTATATTTAGATTTATTGTACACGTTTTCTAACCTCTTACCATTTTTAAATAGGTTTTGTCTTTCGGAGCAATATCACAACTTGAATATCTGCTGCCATACCGAAGAGCCCGGAGAAGTCATGGTCATGGATATAAATTGTCCGTCCCTTTTTAGCGAACCAGGCCAAAAGCTTGTAAGGAAGCTCACCTTTATCCTAGATAGAAAGAAAATAAAGCTCATCCAAGTCCTGAAATTTCTAGATATCCACATAAATAACCAACTTAACTTTATCATCTCACGGAGACGCAGAAAAAGACAATTCAAATCGCGAATAACTTCAAAAAATTGCAAGACAGCGATTGAAGACTTAGTCCTCATATGTATCGAATATAGTCAATTACGGGGCTGCAGAGAATATGACAAATAGGTAGAAAAGGGAACTCTTTGCTATTCAGAGAACTTGTGTCTTAAATATCTGCAAAGACAGCTAATTACGAGGGGTGTTGTTAAGTAAGGGTCGTTTGAAAATAAAAACCAAACGAAAGAAAATTTTCAAACACCAAATTTATTTTCAGATTCTACATACATTTCTTTATTTTCCAACATAATTGCCAAGTTTGTTTAAACACTTATCATACCTTAGAACTAAATTTTAAATACCATTTTCATAGAAACTTGCCGCCTGATACGATAACCAAGAGGTCACGGCCATTTTCATGTATTAGACTACAGACTTCAGGAAATTCCTTTGAAAGAGTGCTTATGGTGAAGCGTCTGTTCTCAAGAACTTTCGCTTCAACTCAAGCTACCATATCGTCTGTGATCACAGATGGGCGACCGGAGCGGGACTCATGGACGTTGTCGCGGCTAGCTTTGAAGTTTGACAATTAAACACCCTTAGCCTTCACTCATGACAGTAACTCCGTAGACTTCAGAAATCTACTAGTGAATATCTGCAGTAGACAGGTTTCTTGCCAACAAAAAACGTATCGCTGACCGTACCTTGCACGGAGCGGGCGATTCGATAATCTTGAACATTTTAAAGACAAGAACAGACCGTACAGGTTGCCTACACAGCTGCAACTGAGTACAGTTGTTTTCAAGTAATACCGGGACATGACACAAGTACGGTGATTACATATAATAACTGGTAATTATGCGTAATCTCTACTAAAGTTGGTAAATATGTTAAGTTTTTGAAAATTTATTAAATTAACCGGTTTGCTTGCATAATTCCCAACTCCTAATGTTAAAAATGTGATAAATACCATGACTGATTGGACTAGTAGAATAGAGTGCAGTTGTTCTTTTCAGTTGTTACTACTCAGAAAGTTATTTTTTCGTTGGACACTATGGCTTAAGAGGCCACGAATTACAATATTTTATATTTTACAATTAAAAAGTCAATAAATGGTTATTTTAAGTGACATACACTTATTTAGCCTGAACGAAATTTGAATAAGGGACTGACAGGTGCTGTGAAATGAAAAAAAATACAACTTACTTGAGCTTATACAAAACAGTTGCAGATAAAAAAACACAAACTGCAGTTACATATAAAAAACAAAGCCCATATTCTAGGGGGAAAAAATTCAAATACCGTTAAATGCTATTACTACAAATTACTAAACATTTTAAGTTTACTTATTTAAGCATATTAGACTCTTATGACATTTAGAATTACAAATTTTGCCAGATGTTTTACATTTGCACTTATTAGACTCGCATTGTCCCTTACAAACACATCGCTGATATCCCTGACCTCCAGAAAGAGATGTCTTTCCAACGCATTCTCGAAGTGATATTGCTAGATCTGGAACATCGTCAAGCAAAATAAATTTTTTCTCACAAATTGTAAATTGATTTCTGGTATTCTACTGTGAAAGTCTTCCTTATTTCGTTCCTAACTGATAAAACTCTTCATTTTGAACTTCTAATATCACCGCTAATAAATTTCGGGGATCACTTCTTGCTCTGTCAACGTCTGCTATTCGTAGTTTCACTGTGTCACCAATTTTACCAACAGGAAATCTATGATTTGAAACTTTCAACATTTTCTTTGCTTGTAATTCTAAACCTTCCTTAGCACTCATTCTATCTTTTCTTACTTGCTCTTGCCTGCGTAAAATGTCTGTCTGGATTATAGCGACCGCCACTTCATTCTCGTTTTGAGTCTTAAAATTAACTTCAGATGGAGGTCATTTTGAGATAGATCGTTATTGTCCATATTAGAAACGTTTTCTAATTCTTTATTGGTGTTTTCGGAAGCATTATTAACTGTCTCGATTAATGCCTGAAGCTCTTCTTCAGTTCTAAGATGTTCGATAGAGTCATT